>BROG01001275.1:0-80822 GCA_030159075.1 Atrina japonica | reverse complement strand
TCACCTGTCAGCGGGATGCCGTCCCAATAAACAGTACCAAGGCGGTCCTTGAAACGATTATAATTTGAATAATATATAGTACTAGAGGTATAGTTCCAAGTTTATCGAATGCAAAATCTACAACTCTGTTAAACAATACAGTTATATCTAGATTTCTCGACAATTGAAAATAAAAATTGTAAACAACAACGTAAATGAAAAATTAAGAGTCAATTTATGATAAAGGAAGATCATTTAAAGTTTCATATATCGCTGGTTGTTATTATAAATACTTGTATATCGACAGAGATATACGTCTCCGATTTCAGTAATAGAATTAAAATATGTATCAAATAATAATAAAGTATGGTTAGTTATCTAATTTTATGTAATTCAAAGCAATCTATGAAGTCAAATAGAAATGATATAATAATTTGCTAAAAATATTTAAATTCGTATAGCAGCTTCTTATTAGCTTTATATATATCGCCGGTGTAGCGTGTACTCTAACCCGAATAATTCAGTCGTTATATTCCGCTCACTACGATCACTACATTAACGCCTGAATGCATACAGTGTGTAAATGCGTCAGACCGGATATTTATACCGCGATGGATTCTGGGTATTTTCATGATGCATTGTGGGAATTAATCCGATTTGGCGCTAAATTTATGATGACAGGATGTAAACAATTGCACGTGTTATAAGGGGTCATAAAATTCTCTGAGCCAACACTTGTCGGCGGCCCTTGTCGGCACCTCTCATCTCAACGGGAGAGAAGCAAAAATCACTGAGGCGTGAAGGCTGCTCGTTCTGTTGGTAATCTACCTGTAAAACTGATGTCCAGCATGAATATTTGAGAGGTTATAATATATAACAGGCTGTGAAAAGTTAGAAGAATTTGAGTTTTAAAATTTAAGAAATTATTCGATGCATTGCATGCATGGCTATTATTTTTATTGCATGTCAGATTTTAGCATCCGTAATAACGATGTACGTCGGTCACCTTCTGACATAAATTCGGTTTTAAAAAGACTAATCTATTCAAATGTTAATTTTTTTTCATACTCTGTTGCATGTTTGTTTTTTATTTTAATTAAACTCCGGCGATAGATGTGGAAGTCGAAATGTGATCGTCGAAAATACGAGTGAAAAAAATAGAATCTAGCATTTCGTGATTTGAGGATTCCATCATTAATTGAAAAAAATATACATATGATAGAAATATTATCAATATGTAGCACAATTAAACATTTATTGTTCGTATAAAATTTCATGTGCCGAAGTTGTCATCCCGAGTAACGCGTATAGCTACTGCCGTGACATCATTCTGAGATATCTCTGTCGTCGAAAGAAAAAAAATAATAAAACTTATCAATGTTTTGACTTTTGAATATCTAGGAATGTAATATGGAACAAAATACAGGATTCGGGACATAAATATTCGCCACTTTTATTATTTTCTTCTTTGTTTTATATAAACCCACAAATTTTTTTTTATCCACTAATTTAAAACAAAATTTTAAACAATTTATTTTACATGAAGAAAATTGAAATTATATTTGATGTTCTCTTTGCACTGCTTGTATCGCTTCGTCAAACTCCATCTTGTTTTTAATTTGTATTCTGTCCGGAAGCAGGCTATGCGCAGAATCAGTAAATAAAGCAATTTGATTGGGTTCCCTGGTTCAGGGTACGCTGACGCGCTTTCAGAGAGCTAAGCATTCAAGCCCTCATTGGTAGAGGGCGCAGAATCATTCGAGTTACGTGTACTCTGCAAGAACGTGTATAGTTCTAGTTCCGTTTCCGGAAATCTGGTTTTACAACTTCCGGTGTGAGGACTGCAAGAAAACCAATGTACTTTCATTTTGTCTACTTTCTTTCGGTGTGTTTATCGCTTGAAAGAAAACAATTATATTGGTCAAATTGAACTGAATTGACGATATAAGAAAGTCAATTGATGAAAATAATTATATTATATTTTAATGATTGCAGTTTAAGCTATGTATTTTTATAGTTTATTTACGTCGCAAAATAGATAAATGTATCCCTTTCATAGGCGTCGGAAGCAAATTGAAAGTGTGGGGGGGCTAAACCAACTTAAAACACACACACGCCAGAAGTGGGGGGGGGGCTAAACCAACTTAAAACACACACACACAACACCTATGCCTATCTTTGCAAAAAAAAGTGGGGGGGGGCTAAGCTCCCCCTAGCCCCCCCGGCTCCGACGCCTTTAACCGGCGCGGAAGTGGCGGGGTGACTGTGATATTCGCAAGTATAGATATATTTATCGGTCAATCTATGGGAAATACACAAACAATCTATTTTCAAGATGATTGTGAAAGGAAGACATTTAATTAAAATTAGCTTTTGCTTATCGACTTAATTTTTACAAATCTCAAAGATGTGGTGGGTTACAACGACGAATCTATAATTGGACAGGATATTTAATGACAGAAAATGTAGACCTATAATGACAATAGTTTTGGGGTAGGGTATAATGTCAGGAAAATAGGCCTATAATAATCAGGTTTCAAGAAAAACAAGTTTCATTTTTTTCTTTATTTTTTTATGTACAATAAATGTATTTAGTTTATATATATATTAAAAATATACAACGATAAAGTGGTGGAAGCATTTTTGGTTTTAAAAATATTTTTTATGGTCACAATGATGACAAGATGAGCAAAGGGTATAATGCTAAAGAAACACACATTACAATTATCAATTTATTATCAAGATACCACACACACACACACACACAATATTGGAATTTATTCATTTATTAATAAACTTATTTTCAGAATATATCCATTCAGAATCAAGATTTGTGAAATTCACTACTATGCTATTAAAATAGCTTAATTTATTTCCTGTAATTTTCTTTAAAAATCAAGAACATTACTTCAATAATGACAAGGGTGACATATTTTTGCTGTAGTTTTAATAGTTTTGTCAGTTTGACCACACCCCATGCAATTTCAATTTCCATGATTTTAATCAAACTGCAAAAATAAAACAACCACAGAAAATATCTGTTAATCACCATAATGTGGTTAAGGGTTGTCGATCTATTAATACAGTACCACTAGCCTCTCATAGTTGCTCAGCCAGACCATTTTTTTTTAAGTGCAAGTCCAAGATATAATATTATTTGACACATGCTTGACATTAAGAAGTCAGCTGATGACATCTTATAGTGAAAATTTGATTTGATTTGATTTTTTGTTTTACGCCATACTCAACAATTTTTCAGTCATATGATGACATCCAGTTTTTATTGATGGAGGAGAAACCCCGGTTACCCGGGTAAAGACCACCAACCTTCTGCAAGAAAAATGGCAAACTTTCCCACTTAATTCGAAATGACCCTAGCGGGATTCGAACCAGAAGTGAGAGGCCGTGTGATTTAAAGCGCAATGCTCTAACCACTCGGCCATGGAGGCCCCCTCTAAAGTGAAAAGAAATTGCATTTATTTTGTATCAGAATTAAGTGAAAACCATGATTCTTTCATATTAGACTTGTAACTCCAACAATTATATTTATTAGATATTGGTTTTGTTTGTTTAGCTACTGTCTTTGAAAGGGCATAGCCAAACATTATACGTCTGAGTATTTAAAAATGTTACTATTTTGTATCTGAATGAAATCAATGATTTGGTACTTCAGAAAATTTCATGAATAGCGGTGGATACCTGCCTCTCAGTTAGCCAAACAATAGGTAAAAATTAGTTTAATGATTTGTGTATAACAAGTTCAAGTTCAAGTTCATTTTATTCCATAAGTCATTGGCTCATTGGTACAAACATATATACAATATATACAGGAGTGAATGGCTGAATACACAATGGTGAGAAGAAAAAAAAGTAATATTACAATAACACTTCACATAACGCACTTAACATTATCATATAATTATGTAAACATACACATGGAGAGCAGTATTACAAAGAATTTCTAGTTCTACAGGCTAAGTGTAAATATGTACCTAAACTACAAATTTCCTTAACATTGTTCACACTCAGTAACTGAATTAGCTTAAAAAACACTAGGTTTATAATGATAATACTTTTTGATAAATTTTGAAATATAACAATGTTAAATTGTACCATAATATGTTACACCTCAACAACCCCTTTGAAAAAATTCTGGATCCACCACTGAGTATTTGAGTGAGACATTACCTAAGTAAGATACATCTTAGAGATAACACTGAATACTGTTGAATGCCATATTTTGTACTGATAATCATTGTAGTAAGATAGATGTTTCTAATTACAGTGAGGGGTAATATGTACATTTGTACATTGCTTAACATAGGCATAGCAACATGGACAATCTCTCTCTCTCTCTCTCTCTCTCTCTCTCTCTCTCTCTCTCTCTCTCTCTCAGAAATGCATTACCATTATTATTTAAATTTCCTGAATTATCTCATAAAGCTATAACAAATGACATGAAATACAACATTTGAAAATAAATTTCAAGTTTTAACCTGCATTTTCTAAAACTATGAGCATGTTGAACATTCTCTATTTTGTGTAAATTTTATGCAAATTTGACAGAAAACACATTTCGCTTTGAATTTTGAAAAATGTAGAGAAAATATTTTTTTAAAAGATATTTTTTCCAAGGCGAGAGATTTTTTTTTTAAATTCTGACAAAGAGTCCAATATTCCTTGGCATCTGCTTTTATATGTTGTAATATCTTTAGCACATGTCTACTATTTGGTGAAGAAATGAAAAATATCATTCTATACTGAACTATTTAGTACTGCTAATAATGATATGTAATTTTAGCATGTATCCAATGTTTCAGATATCATTTAAATCATTAAATAAATTTCACATATAGTCATTGAATGCATGGCCAATGTGTGTCAATCTGTGTAAATTTGTTGTTAATTTCAAACCAGGAAATAACTATACATTCACCCATTCTTTTCCATAGGAAGTGATAGATGTATTTTTTTTTCAAATTAAGCAGTGTTACAGTAGATGTGGCATGTTAAAAAAAGCATATACTACATTGTATTATAGAGGTATTCAAGACATATCTCACTCACAACAGTGAGAGCTTAGATATGTATTTTTAAACAGTATAAGTTAGAGAAATCTCAGTTTGCACAGTGAGACAAATAGTGAGATGTGTCTCATTGACTAAAGTGAATTTATTATAACTTTGTATATGCTGACATTACATTAAGTGAGATGGTTCTCACTAGGTAGTGAGAACTGGTAAATACCATGTTAGATACTGAAAATAGAATTAGTGAGATATTTCACTAACAAAAGTGAGTTTAGAATAACTTGTATGTGCTCACTAAGTGAGACTGGTACACTGGGTACCTTGAGAACTTATAAACAACATGTTAGAAACTGGCCTCACAAAAATTAAGACATTTTTTTGACAGACAAAATATTGAGAAAGATCTCACTAAATACAGTGATCATGAGAGGTGTCTCAGTAACAACTGTAAGTTTCAAATAACTGCTATGATAAAATATTGGTCAGATTGGTCTGACTCATTATAGTGAGAACTTATAAACAATATGTTAGATAGAACTTAGACAAATTTTGACATGCAAAATATTTAGTGAGAGTAGAGTGAGAACTTCCAAGCACAATGTTATATACATGCATCACAAATAGTGGGACATCTATCATTCAAAACAGTTGGAATTAAGATATATCTTTTGGACAAAGTATTAAGTGAGATACTTAATGAGATATGTATCATTAGTTATAGGGATCTCACTAGTGAGATATGTATTACTAGTGAGATGTGTATCACTAGTGAAACTCACTTTTTATATCTGTCTAAGTGACAAGTGAGTTTCAAGCCCCATCTATAGTCAGTGTATATTATATATCATATCAGCCCTACCTATAGTCAATATATAATATATATCATATCAGCCCTACCTATAGTCAGTGTATAATATTATATATCAGTCCTACCTATAGTCAGGATATAATATTATATATCATATCAGCCCTACCTATAGCCAGTGTATAATATTATATATCAGCCCTACCTATAGTCAGTGTATAATATTATTTATCAGCCCTACCTATAGTCAGTACATAATATTATATATCAGCCCTACCTATAGTCAGTGTATAATATTATATATCAGCCCTACCTATAGTCAGTATATAATATTATATATCAGCCCTACCTATAGTCAGTATATAATATTATATATCATATCAGCCCTACATAATATTATATATCAGCCCTACCTATAGTCAGTACCGGTATATAATATTAAATATCATATAAGCCCTATCTATAGTCAGTGTATAATATTATTTATCAGCCCTACATATAGTCAGTGTATAATATTATATATCAGCCCTACCTATAGTCAGTACATAATATTATTCATCAGCCTTAACTATAGTCAGTGTATAATATTATTTATCATCCCTATCTATAGTCAGTGTATAAAATTATATATCAGCCCTATCTATAGTCAGTGTATGATATCATATATCAGTCCTACCTATAGTCAGTGTATAATATTATATATCAGCCCTATCTATAGTCAGTATATAGTGTTATTTATCAGCCCTATCTATAGTCAGTGTATAATATTATATATCATATCAGCCCTATCTATAGTCAGTGTATAATATTATACATCAGCCCTACCTATAGTCAGTATATAATATTATATATCATATCAGCCCTACCTATAGTCAGTGTATATTATATATCAGCCCTACCTATAGTCAGTACATAATATTATATCAGCCCTACCTATAGTCAGTATCAGCAGCCCTACCTATAGTCAGTGTACATAATATTATATATCAGCTCTATCTATAGTCAGTACATAATCATTATATATCAGCCCTACCTGTGGTCAGTATATTATCAGCCCTACCTGTTATATATCATATCATATCAGCCCTATCTATAGTCAGTACATAATATTATATATCAGCTCCATCTATAGTCAGTGTATAATATATCAGCCCTTTCTGTAGTCAGTACATAATATTATATATCAGCCCTACCTATAGTCAGTGTATAATATTATATATTATCCCTACCTATAGTCAGTGTATAATATTATATATCAGCCTTATCTGTAGTCAGTGTATAATATTATATGTCAGCCCTTTCTATAGTCAATATATGATATTATATATCAGCCTTACATATAGTCAGTGTATGATATTATGTATCAGCCCTACCTATAATCAGTATATAATACAATATAACAGCCCTATCTAAAGTCAGATTTATACTTTTCAACCCCACATAACACACTGGTCAAAACCAATAGAAAAGAGCCTACCATAACTATTACACTTCACACATTATCGCATATTTCTGACATGTGATGAAAGTGTTTACATCAGTATATAATCAGTTATCACTACTCACTGTACTCAGCTAGATGAACCCTACTAGGTGTTATATTGTTGTTTCACATCCTCCCAAGATTTTTTTTTTCACTTTTAAGGCATAGGTGCTCTGCTACATGATTGTGTTGAGTGTGATGAAACATGACCACCAAAAATATTGGACAAAATTGTATTTTGAACTAGTTTTACATGACCTGCATTTAAAATAGTAAAATATATTACTACTGACAAAATTTTATTTTGACCAGGGGTTTAATAGATTAATTAAGTCAATATTAATTACCTGAAGTTTGTGAGCAGCTACAAATTAGAATAATTATTAAATCTAAAAAAAATCAATAATATCTACAGCCTCTCAGCTAGTCATGATTATCAAGCAAAATTTGAAATATGACCTACAAGTGAGACCTGAGAGTGAAAAAGTAATAAAAACCTTTCAAAAGTATTACATTTATAAATTCACAATGGTGATTATATGTTACTTCCATACAAAAATGTCATGTAGGCCTAGATTTTGAGAACATGTCAGAAATATGTGATAATGTATGATGTGTAAGAGTTATCTCCCTTAAAATCTCCAGGAATTAAAAAATAACTTAATTTAGTAGATACTGGAAAAAGGAGATGATGATGATGATGATGATGATGGTGATGGTGATGATGATGATGATGCACTTTTACCTCTTCCATCACTTGCTTTAACACACATTACTGTAGTAGAGACCTTTTCTTTCATGCCACTAAAATATAAATCTAGGGCCTAGTCATTATGTTTTAAATTCAAATAATGAAAACAGCCATTACTGTACAAAAGAAATCTTAGATTTTATGGTGCACTGATAAGAGGTATGCACGTATATCTAGTTAAAGAATTTGTAACAAGGACTGAGAGGTGCCAGATTGAAAGTGAAGTGTGATGGCAGGCCAGGTTTATGTTACATGTAAAATGTTTGTGGCATGATGTGTGTCAGTGGAAATTGTTTAACTCCAGGTCATTGAACCTTTGGACTACCTTTAAATTTCTCAGAATTGAACCTTCAATTAACCTGATCAGTGATGGAACAGTTGGTGGTCAACATTATGACAATGTAGTGTTTATTGTGTGAGTCTACCATGACTTTCAGTCTAATTTGACAGAATCGTGAGTTTCACATAATACTTATTCCAATGACTACACCTTCCCTATGTTAAAAAGTACGGAGTGTCTATTTGTCCGGCTAACCGGACAAATAGCTCTCTGACTATTTGTCCGGTCACACAAAATGCGCATGTCATTTGTCCGGTCACACAAAATGCGCATGTCATATCTTATCTCCAGCAGCAGGAGCCCGCGTCAGAGCGATGGCGGAAAACGGAGAAATTGGTATTGGGGACAAATTTTAGCTGGACAAATAGCCTCACAGATATATATTCGGTTAGCCGGACAAATAGCCTCACAGATATATATCCGGTTAGCCGGACAAATATATCCGGTTAGCCGGACAAATAGCCTCACAGATATATATCCGGTTAGCCGGACAAATAGCCTCACAGATATTTGTCCGGTTAGCCGGACAAATAGCCTCACAGATATATATCCGGTTAGCCGGACAAATAGCAACTGCCAATTTTTTATCACTCTACTTATTAAAACTAGGGTGAACTCTTGCCATCACTTTGCAGCTGTCATCTGTCTGACATACGTCCATCCTGCGTAAACTTTTCATTCGAAGATCTACCAAACAGACAAACCAAACTTGGTCACAATAGTCCTTTGTGAAAACAGGTGTTTTTCAGGTTTGTGCTATATCCAGATGATTGACAGTGGTGAACATAGTTTTAAAACATTGGATCCTATTGGAAAACAAAGTTCTTCTTCTCTGAAATTATTGAGCCAATTGAATTGGAACCTACCTTGCAACAAAAGGTTGGGTTGTCCCCTGCAAAAAGGTGTTTTTTGGGTCCTTGCTATATCCAAGATGGCCGCCAGCAGGGAACATGGTTTTAACATTGGACCCTATGGGAAAAACATTCAAAGATTTCCTCTGAAACTGATGAGCCAATTGCAACCAAACTTAGTCACCAGTCTTTTGGTGGTTCCCCTGCAAAGAACGTGTGTTTCAGGTGCGCACAATATCGAAGTTGGCTGCCGACAGGGAACAATAACTTTGCAAGCTATTGGAATACACATTCAAATGTCTTGTTTGAAACTTCTGAGCCAATTGAACCAGTAGTCACAGTAATCTTTAAGTGGTCCCCTGCAATGAAGGTGGTTTTCCACGTCTAACTGTATCCAAGATGGCAGCCCAGCATATTGGATATATGTCCCTTCAGCCCGATAATAGCCTCACAGATATTCCGGTTAATGGACAAATAGCCTCACAGATATATAATCGGTTAGCCGGACAAATAGCCTCACAGATATATATCCGGTTAGCCGGACAAATAGCCTCACAGATATATTGGGTTCCGGACAAATAGCCTCACAGATATTTGTCCGGTTAGCCGGACAAATAGCCTCACAGATATATATCCGGTTAGCCGGACAAATAGCAACTGCCTAAAAAGTATTGGGTCTGACCCAGATTCTAACCCAACACCTCTAACTTGTGAGGTAAAAGGCTTTCCACAACACCACCAGCTATGAATTTATTTTGAACTTCAATAAATTTCAGTAAATTAATTGGACAGAAAATAAGTTTATTTATAAATGAAAAGATTCTATTTTTTTTTGTGTTTGTAAGTTGATAACAAATCAATGATTTTTATGTGTGTGTTTTTGTAAATTTTTTTTCATGTCTTGAAAAATTAATTACTACATGCAGTCAATGTCTGGTTAATTTGTACCAACCAGTTTGTGGTTACTAGTATACCCTATACATCTATGCTATACATGTACAGCATAGGTGTATAGGTAATACTAGTAACCACAAACTTAAAAAAAAAAAAGCTACCATCACTTGAATTTCTTAAGAAAAAACATAACAATAAACTTGTAAACTAGTTTTCCTTTCATTATATATACCCTTTGCCTCTTTTAAAAACAAAAATGCTTCTACCACTTTATCGTTGTATATTTTAAATATATATAAAAACTAAATACATTTATTGTACATAAAAAAATAAAGAAAAAAATGAAACTTGTTTTTCTTGACATCCACATTATTATAGGCCTATTTTCCTGACATTATACCCTACCCCAAAACTATTGTCATTACAGGTCTACATTTCCTGTCATTAAATATCCTATCCAAATATAGATTCGTCGTTGTAACTCACCACATCTTTGAGATTTGTAAAAGTTAAGTCGATAAGCAAAGGCTAATTTTAATTAAATGTCTTCCTTTCACAATCATCTTGAAAATAGATTGTTTGTGTATTTCCCATATATTGACCGATAACTATATCTATACTTGCGAATATCACAGTCACCCCGCCACTTCCGCGCCGGTTAAAGGGATACATTTATTTATTTTGCGACGTAAATAAACGATAAAAATACATAGCTTAAACTACAATCATTAAAATATAACTACTTTCATCAATTGACTTTCTTATATCGTCAATTCAGTTCAATTTGACCAATATAATTGTTTTCTTTCAAGCGATAAACACACCGGATGAAAGTAAACAAAATGAAAGTATATTAGTTTTCTTGCAGTCCTCACACCGGAAGTTGTAAAACCAGATTTCCGGAAACGGAACTAGAACTATATACGTTCTTGCAGAGTACACCGCATTGTGTAATTTATTAAGACAATCCACAAACTGAGATTTCTTTGAATACAATAAATTTGCAAGTGTGATAATATTTGAGCCTGAATCGGAATTTTTAGATTAGATAAAAGGAAAACTTTTCAGGAACGTAAGCCCAAATTCACTTCCGTTTATTACTAGTCATTATCGTACTGGTCTATGATGTCCAAGTACGTTTCCCTGTCTGTTCGGACATCTGGTTTTGAGTTACGGTCAGAACAATCGTCGGTATTTGCACAAATCCTTTGACACTGTACTGTCCGAGTATTTTCTTACACTAGTAAGTAATTTCTAGCAAAGCATGGCATCTGTCTGGTGGAGATGAACTAGATCTATTTAATTAATACTGCAAAACCAATTTAGAAATAACCTTATAATTTCCCTAAAAATAGAATTCACATTAATTCAGCAATCTAAATATTTTCCGAGAAAAATCTCTCTCGTCACCAAATGCTGGAGAAGGGCCTCAAATTTTGGCCTATGCTGGGCACTTACGGCCATTGAGCAGTGAGGGTTCTTTAACGTACCGACACTAACTGCAACACGGGACCTCGATTTTTACTGTCTCATCCGAAGGACAGGAAACCAACTTGCCGCCGGCTGTACTCGAACTCACGACCCCACGATAAAGAGTCGAACGCGCTACCGACTGAGCCAGGCCGGCTCACCAAAAAGTGAGAACATGATAAAATATTACAAATAAAAAAACCTAATAAATTAAAAAGTGAGAGCATGAAAATTGCGTTATTTCGGTATCAAGTGATTAATATCGGTTGACTGACGAGTAATTTCGGCACTTGAAACGGGTATATTAATTAAAATCAATGAATCAATATGTCACGATATACATATATTCTTGTAAGAAAAAATCAATATTTGACGCGTGTATTTACAGGCTGACTCGAAAAAAGGACGATTAACGTCACACATGTACTTTCTTAATATTTGAAAAACGATTGCTAACTATGAGTAATCAGTGCCGATAGAACCTTTGTACGGATACCGAAATTACTTGTAAAGCAAGTGCCGAAATTACACGAGACAGACTCCCGCTCCCCATTTATAACTCATGTCATAAGGCCATTTATAAGACAATTTTATTGTTTAAAACAAAAGTGAAAAGTTATTGCAGATCTACAGCATTTCAAAGTGTTTTTATTCCTTCAAATTCAATGATGGTATAAAATATGAATATTATTGAACATTTTATACAGTACTGCAAATCACCGAAAGGTTACAAACAAATTTTAGATCTCTGAATGCCCATTTTTAAAAAGTTTTTCGTATCGCCGCTGTGAAATCTGTAATACCAAATGCCCTTTAACCCCGTGGGCCGCTTATATCAATCCAATATGGCGCACTGTAGTATTGATAGGTCTTTACTACTAATAAGATTAGATCAGATATTTCAGTAACATAGTTTTGTGCATTATATTAAAATGATGCAGACTTATAATTCCGATTTTTTTTTCAGTTCATAAAAAATAATTATGAATTTATGATACAATCCCATGCCAGTCTACTGTCATATGGCCCAGAGTTTCTGATTTGCATACGACCTACTTACGCATGAATCAGAAAGAATTATGGGTGCTGTTTTATCAACTCTGCATTTACCCACAAAAACTTTAACAACATTTTGTTTTGTAGTATATGGGTAAAAGTTTTGTTACCAAACAAAAAATTTGCATTTTCAAAATTCAGTGACCGTTTACGTGTGAATCCATACAATGATTGACAGGTAACTTTTCCCCAGTATTGTCTACCATACACCATATATCGCCGATATAGTTATGGTCAAATTATCAAGAAATAATATGATAATATATATATATATATATAATAAAAATACAAACTTCAAAATTAATTTTTTAACGGCGATATTATATACAAAGCCTATCTGTAATTAAAATCCCCTACAATCAATTGGTGGCTACTTAATCCCCTACAGTCAGTTTCTGTGTACTTAATCCGCTACAATCAGTTGGTGGGTACTTAATCCCCTGCAGTCAGTTTCTGTGTACTTAATCCGCTACAATCAGTTTGAGGGTACTTACTTCGTGCTTCACCTCGTCATGAGCTCAGCAAGTTTATTGTTATTTTTTGCTCATCACTATTGGGGATGCGATATATGGCACATAATAGTAGCGTATCTTTATTTGCCAAGTTCATTTTACATGCTACATATTCTTCAAAAATTGTTCGAAATGTGTGGTTTTCCAAAGTTAGATTATCTGTCTTTAATGTATATTACAACTCCTCTCTTATTTGTTGGCCCAGTCGTATCCAGGAAAACAGTAACTCTGTGGAGCAAATGGTAAAGTAGTAGACTTAGGCAAAATTTCTGTTAGACATATGATATCGATTTTTCTATCATTCACGAATGTTTTAAGTTCTACTTTTTGTAAGAGGTTAGGGTATCCAAGTTTGTGTAATATATCTGAAGATTATGTGATTGATTATTCGGTATGTTAAAACTGGTAAAACAAGTTTCCTATCCGTTAATAGATGCCGAACAGACACCAGTCATTGATTCATTGTAGATGATAGTTAGCTGATCTTCGTCTAGTACATCTATTAGAGTGACTTCACAGATTTGCTCTCATCTAAGGTGGTTTGTACAGTTCTGTCGATTTTCTGTTTACCGTTTACAGGTGTTTGTGTTACTGGAAGCTTAAGCTTACGTATCAAATTAGTTTATCTAGCTCTTGACAGTTAGTGAATTTGGTTGACAAGAAGTGGCGGGACAATTCGCAACTAGCTTTACCTGTACCCCTAATCTCAGATAGGTTTTGGTTATGAATTTGTGTTGAGCATCTTATGAAGGGCCCTGTGCGGAACAATTCCCAAACATCAGGGATCCCTGATTGGATTTCACAATACATTGTATCTTCGCTTGACACCTGTCTGTTGTTTATTCCAGTATTCCGTGTTTCAGTCTGTTCTTTGATTTTTTCGTAATTTGCTTAAGATTTTACAAAATTCCATATGGAAATTGAGTATGAAGGGCACTCGAGACAATTTTGATTCTGTCCCCATATTTACCTCTTATATGAAGAAGTCTTAAAAGCCTTTATGAGATTATGTCATTAACACCAATATCATTATTTATCTCAATGGCTTTTTCAGAATGTTTTTGTGAGGTCACACGTGCCCGACCAGGAGAATCTTCCCGTACCTTCGTATGATATCGTATGTATACATGTTTGACACTGCATAATCAACAATAGATCGGGATGAATTTCCTGGCTTCATAATCTATTTTATCCATCTTTCCGTTTCTGTAAATGCTACGTTTTTTTAATCCAGTTGTCTTACTGTCAACTGTCATTCTCTGTCTTTGTTTCTGCATCTGTGTCTTTGTGTCTACCTGCCTGTCTTTGTGTCTGGTTTTCTCTGTCTGTCTGTCTTTGTCTCTTAGTCTGTACCTGTCTACATCTTTCTTCAGCCATCTGTCTCTGCCTGTTTTTGTCTCTGACTGAGTGTGTCTGTCTATCTGTCTGTCTCTGTGTTTTTAAGTCTGTCTGTCTGTCTTTGTCTCTGAGTGCCTGTCTTTGTCCCTGTCTCTGTAAGACTTTTTCCCTCTGTGTGTTTGTATTTGTCTCTCTAGGTCTGTCTTTTGTGTCTTTTTTTGTCTGTCTCTTGTCTGTGTCTGTCTGTCTCTGCCTTTCTTTGTCTGTGCCTCTCTATCTCTGTTTGTTTGTCTGTTTCTGTCTATCTATCTGTCTTTGTGTCTGTCTCTGAGTCTGTCTGTCTTTTTATATTTTCTGTCTGTCTGTCTCTTTCTTTCTTCCTTCTGTCTTTGTCTCTCTGTCTTTGTCTCTGTCTGTCTATGTATGTCTCTGTGTCTGTCTAATATACCTATAGTAACTGCAGAGAGATATTTCTCATTATTTAAATTGAGAACTGATGCAAGATATTTTCATTAGACACAGTGATATGCATCTTACTGACTGGAGTGAGAGCTTGAATAACCTTTAATACAACGACAATACACCTCGTGAGATAAATCTCACTGATTATAGCAAGGCATGACATGTGGCATTATAAACTGAGTAACTAAAGTGACTTATTTGTCACCATTTAAAGTATGATATGATGAATACCATGGCAAATTTGTAATTATACAGTGGAATGCATCTCACTAACATTATATACAGTCAATACCTGTAGTGAGACATATCACACTTTTTCTCACTACATGAAAACTTATAAATATCATGAGATATTGGCATTACTCATAGAGAAATGCATCTTGCTGACTAGAGTGAGATCTTATAATGTGTAACTATATAATCCTACTGAAAGTACATCTGGTGAGATAAGTCTCAATGAATAAAGTCAGAAATGATAAATGTTAAATACTGGCATTACATATAGTGAGATGCATCTTACTGATATTGCATACTGACAGTTGTGAGATGTTTCACATTATTTCTCAGTAACTTGAGTGAAAACTGACAAAAACTATGTCAGATATTGGAATAACTCATAGTGAGCTGCATCCCAATGACTAGACTGAGAGCTTTTATACAAATCTTTATATAGGCCTACTGACAATACATGTGGTGAGATAAATCTCACTGATTAAGTCAGAACTGATAAATGCTATGATTATAATATTGGCATCACATGTAGTAAGATGCATCTTACAAGCATCTTACAGTGATGCACAACACGTCACTGTAACAGAGACAATTACTGCCTCTACTTGGAATCGAACCTAGGACTCCTGGATTACGAATCTGGTGCTCTAGCAATTGAGCTAAAGGGAAAACTCAATTAATTCAAGCTAGTAGGAATACCATATAACTAACCCAGCCACTTAACATACTGATAGTACTTATAGTGAGATATAACATGCTGATAGCACTTATAGTGAGATATAACATGCTGATAGTACTTATAGTGAGATATAACATGCTGATAGCACTTATAGTGAGATATAACATGCTGATAGCACTTATAGTGAGATATAACATGCTGATAGCACTTATAGTGAGATATAACATGCTGATAGCACTTATAGTGAGATATAACATGCTGATAGCACTTATAGTGAGATAGAACATGCTGATAGCACTTATAGTGAGATATAACATGCTGATAGCACTTATAGTGAGATATAACATGCTGATAGCACTTATAGTGAGATATAACATGCTGATAGCACTTATAGTGAGATATAACATGCTGATAGCACTTATAGTAAGATATAACATGCTGATAGTACTTATAGTGAGATATATCTCAAATTGAGTGTCAAACCTTGCAGCATGAAATCCCTTACCTCTAGTTAGCCAGGGTTGATGCTCCCGCTGGAAGATTTGACAATCAATTTGCGAAAGGCTACCACCACGTAACTGAAAAGCTGCTAATTGTGGCCAAAAAATATATAAAAAGAAAAAAAAAATGTTGGTCAGACCCAGATTCTAATACAAAACCTTTAACTTGCTGGGCCCATGTTAAACATAGTGCAAACGTATATATCAACTCTTACTGTAGTCTTTTGTTTGCTTGTTTGTTTGAATTGTGGTTTATGTCATATTTAACATTTTTCAGCAGTTATATGGTACTGGAAGCAATTTTTTAATGATGGAGGAGAGAACCTGGTTACAGTGTACCCTGAAAGAGTCCATCGGTATTCCTCATGTTGGTAAAGTTTCTCACAAAATATCAGCTTTGGTTCCAGCGGGGAAAGAACCAGGAATTACCAGAAGTGAGTGACTTCATGGTTCAAAGTGTGATGCCCCAACCACTTGGACACTCAGTTGCACTCACTTTTATCAGCAAGATGTGCTTAGGTAATGTTAAAAAGTACTGTGGCATATATTGATCCCTCACTTACTCTGTGGGGGATCCAGAATTTGTTCAAAGGGAGGTGGGGGCTGAGGGGCAACATATTTATATTATCTAACATTCTTTTACATTACATGCATCACTGAACAGAATTTTCCTATTCTTTGGTTAATTGAGTTACAGGTATCCATTTGAGGGTGAAGAGACACGCCTTGACTTAAAACTTGGTATATATGTTCCTTATAATGTCCTGACCAAGTGTTGTTTTTTGGGCCGATTCGATAATCCAAGATAGCCGTTGTTCCAACTTGAATTGTAATAAGAACCTTTATTGTAATAAATTTATTACAATTCTAGTTGCAATGCCAAAAAGTTAATACAATTGGGTAGCCAGCCTGAATTGTAATGAAAACCTGAATTGTAATAAAAATAAGTCAAGATAAGAAGGACTATATTTCCCATCATACATACTTATATATTTTTATATATACTCATATATACATTTTTTCAAAGGGGGGGGGGGTGTAGAAAAAGCGCCACACACATGTAAATGGTGCGTTCATTATGTGTAAAAAAAAAAATAGGATATCATTGATGATTAAAATTTTCAGATCTTTAGCTGATTTTTTTATTGTAAATGTAAATTTATATTCATACATGCCAAGAAGATATCTTTACCGATATGTAGGGCACAACCAAATTCATAAGATCCAAAATATACAGACAAAGCCAATGTGGATCCAGGATTTCGAATTAGAGGGAAGGGAGAGTATATAAATGTTTCCACCAAGCGTAGTCCCTATATATTTTTTTAATACCAGACGTGATGATAATATATATAAAAAATATATATTAAAAATTAAAATTTCTGCTTGAAATTATTATTGTATAAACTGTGTATGAAATTACTTTTTGCATAGGTAATTAAAAAACTGTACCCATAGAGGGACCATCCAAAAGGTTGAAAATGAGTTATTATCCATGATTGACATATAAAGGTATATGATGGGTTGCATATTTTATTAACGACTGTATGAGGTATCAAGAACCAAATTCTACATTTGAAGATGTTATAACTATTAAACCTCAGGAAGTAAAGTCCTTCTCATCTTTACTTTTTTTATTACAATTCAGGATTTTATTACAATTCAGGTTGGCTTCCTAATTGTAATAACTTTTTTTTTTGCACTTCAACCAGTTTAGAATTCAACTGCTTGAAATCTAAACTGCTTGAAATTATTGTTTTGTATATCATGCATGAAAATACTTTTTACATAGATTATCACAAATTGTATCCATATAGGGTCCATCCAAATGGTTTAAACTGAGTTATTAATCCATGACTGACATATAAATGTTTAACTCTGTATGAACTTGTATACTTTATTGACAACTATATGATGTAACACGATTTAGTCCGAAGTCACCAAGTTTACTCAGTATTCAAGCTCAACTTTATTCTGAATTTGAGTGAATAGAAAACATATTATTACTTCATGTCAGGAGCCGGCCTGGCTCAGTTGGTAGCGCGCTCGACTCTTGATCGTGAGTTCGAGTCCAGCCAGCAGTAGGTTGGTATCCTGTTTTTCAGATTAGACAGTAAAAACCGAGGTCCCGTGTCACAGTAGGTGTCGCCACTTTAAAGAATCCTCACTGCTCAATGGCCGTAAGTGCCGAACATAGGCCAAAATTTGAAGCCCTTCATCGGCATTTGGTGATGTCTCCATTTGAGTGAAATATTCTTGAGTGGGAAGTTAAACAACAATAAATGAACAAAACAAACAAAAAACTTTACGTCATCGTTAACAACATCATACATGACTTCCTGGAAAAATGACTTCCTGTTAAAAATTAATAAATATGTTGAGTATTGTACTCAAAATTTGAGTATATACTCATACAATTTTATAATATTTCTGAAGTTTTCTTCAAATGAGTAATTACTTACACCATTATGTACAATTCTATGCCACAGATTTACAAACATGGGCAGTGACAGCATAAATTTTCACCTTAAAAATTGTGAAAATAAATTTGGTGAATTCAAGCCCAGATTCTATATTTGAAGATGTAATAATTATTAAAACCTCGGGAAATATAGTCCTTCTTATCTTGACTTACTATGAAATGTATAATAGGCACATGAAGATCCTGTGATAGCCTCTTTTGTATTTTTCAGTATTGATCAAATTACTATATACAATGCCCACAATCAATGGTCTGCAACCCTTTGTTTAGAGAGTTATGGCCCTTTGCCATAATGTCGCTAACAAATTGTCTTGAAAATACATAATAGACACCAAGCCTTCTGGACCAAGTTGCTCAACAGGTTATCAAATTTAACGTGAAGTTAACCAATGTTAAACCAATGGGCTAACTGTAGGTTAAATTTAACAACCTGTTATGCAACTGGGTCCTGATCAGCATGACGTTAACAAAAAGTATTATTGCTTGCACAGATCATATTCATTCCAACATTAACACCATTAATTCACTTTAGCTCAGTAATATTTAACTTTTTATCCAGACATCTTGTGCATTTGATTTTTAACAAATTATCCTCATGGAGTCCCTACGATGTGCTGCTACTTATGCTGCTCAAGCCTATGAAAAGCTCAGACATTACCTCCTTCAAATCACGTGAGCGTCAAGGTCCATGGGCCTCTTGTTAAAACTAAAACATTATTTTTTAATATTTGAAAATAGGCTACAACTTCCACAATGGCTTGCCAGCAAGCCAGAGTGAATATTTTCCCTATTTTTTAATATTTAAAAATCAAATTCCGCTTTTGTCTTGTATCTTCAAGATGTATAAACACACTTTTATGCAGTAATTCGTGATATCTGATATTTAAGCATTCTAGAATATTTCCTATCATGGGCTAACTATGAATGGTTAGTCAAGTATGTAAACGTAAAGCAAAGATATAGTCCAAATCCCCTAGACCCCCCAAAAAAAACACTATGGGAAAAACTATGGGAAAGAGTCCCGGAATAAGGTACCCAGTCTGTTTTGATATTTGCTATCTATTCTAATTTCGAAGGCTTTCCCATGGTATAAAATACTGCCAACTATGGGCTAACTGTGGATGGTCAACGCAAAACAAAGATATTGTCCAAATCGCCTACACCCGTAGAACACTATAAGAAATAGTCCCGAAATGAGGAACCCCATCTCTGATGCTCATGTCTGCCTAGTATGTAGTCATAAAATTAATTTATTATACCGCTAACATGTATCTTTACTTCTGATTAGTCAAAATCGTACCACGTGATCTAAAACATTTCTTCATGTCACCCTCAATGTTGATTTATGTCACCCTCTTGTGCGCAGAAGTGGACACGCGTACAGTTCGTTTATGTTTTTTAGTAGGCCATGTGGTAATTAGGTGTAACCTCTAGCACATACAATGTCCGTTTCACTCAATGCAGACTGGAATGGAGAGAAACAACAGCCGAAATTTAATGATTTGACAGCATTGATACATCGTTTTCAAATAGATTTGCTGGAGTCAACCTTGATGGAGGATTATACGGAAGCTTATTAAGGCCGTACCAGCGCCGTTTAGTAATTTGTAATTACAAATTACTAACTTGTAATTACAGATTACTAATTTATAATTACAAATTATTAATTTGTTTTTACAAATTGATAATTTGTAATAACAAATTGATAATTTGTAAGTACAAGTCAATACGGAAGCCCTTGAGGGACTTTTTAGTTATTAATTATGGTTTATAAATTAGTTTTTACTTATTTGTTATCACTTATTTCTTATCTAAACGTGGCATTTCACATTAAGGAAGCGTGATTCAAATGTTGTTTGGCCATTATGGATAATCAAAGACAAGAGGATGGATATGCCTTTTCATTTTGTTTATAATCAGCTGATTCTGTCAATCAATTTACCTTAATGACAGTATGTATCTTATTCATAATGTCGGTATACATGTTATAAAACAACCACTTTCGATGAGGTCATCATGATGAACTCTGTGATCTAACACATCGATTAAGTAGGTCTCGGGTTCTCATTTCATCATATTGACCTCAAACTAATTAATAGCCACCTGACGGATTGGCCCACAGCTGTCAAATCATATAATGACAAATTCAATATATGAAATATTTTTATAACAATGTGAAATTATCTATAATTACTGATTACTTACTTGTAATTTCTAAATTGTTATTTGTTATCATTAATTTGTTATTGCTTATTTGCTATTATTTATTTGTTATTATTTTTTATTTGTAATTTATTATTTCTTACTTATTATTATTTGTTATTATTTATTTGGTATTTGAATGTTATGCACCACATATAAAAAATGTACATATAATTGTCATAACGTATATTATAATATGCTATTGTATATTGTTTGTATCATATGACATTGGTGAGACATATACAATAGTCTCAAAATAAATTTAATTTGTAGTAGCCTACATCCATCCTCTTGTTTTTGATTATCCATAATGGTCGAACAACATTTGATGCACTTGACATGCTGCATTTTGATAACAAATAAGTGATAATAAATAACTAAAAACTAATTTATAAACCATAATTTTTAACTAAAAAGTGCCTCCAGGGCTTCCGTACGAATCAGTAATTTGTAATTACAAATTATTAATTTGTAATTACAAATTAGGAATTTGTAATTACAAATTATTAATTTGTAATAACAAATTGTTAACTTGTAATTACAAATTAGGAATTTGTAATTACAATTTACCAAACGGCGTTTGTTTGGTCCTAATAAGCTTCCGTAGGATTAAGATTAAAAAAAATGACACAAAGAACGATAAAACATATTGATAGTGTGGAGTACCGAAGGCACTATGTCACACATGTTGCAATCGTTATGAACTTACGTAGGTCAGTTTGTTAGTTAAGTTTTATTGTCTTTGGTATAATAATACAATTATTGCCCTTGTTTTGGGTTGACATGAATATTTGCCCACCCTCGGGTGATATAACACCTCTCGGATGGACAAATATTCATGTCAACCCAAAACAAGGGCAAAAATTGTATAATATAGTCCAAATTCCCTGGACCCGTAGTACACTATGAGAAAGAGTCCCGAAATGAGGTACATCCATCCACCCTATAATTATCATTATATGGATTATGTGATAAAGAGTCCCAAAATGGTGTAACGCCATCCTTTGTGAAATTTACGATTAATGCTAATTTCAAAGGTCGGCCCAGGCTATACTAGAATATTTCCAATATGGGCTAACTATGAAAGATTAGCCTAGTATGTAAATGTAAAGCTAATATATAGTCCAAATCCTCTGGACACGTTTCACACTTTGACTTAGTGAGTTCTTTTTTTGACTCGTCTCAAAGGTGCGAACTTGTTCAACCTAAATTTACTGATAAGTTTCTTGGTTGAAACCTGTAAAAATTAGAGTAAAAACGTATATAAGTTTTACACGTTTATTTTTCTTCAAGATCAGCTTCAAAAGTCCAGAATAAAACAAAGTCAAATATGGTCTCATAGTCACAGTAACCACCATCATTTAAAACACAAATTTTATCCCATGTCATTATGGGTGAGACCACATGTAAGTAAAAGAAAAACAGCTCCATATATACACACTTAGCATATGGTAATCTGATTACTATAGATCAATTTGTCTATCAGATTAAATCATTAAAAAAACCAGTTTATCAACTATTAAACATAATTTCAAAATAATACATAACTCACTAATACTTCTTTTGAGAATGGGTGTTTTAGTAAGCTATTCATCTTGCCTATTAAAAAGTGTCTTGCTACAATCACAGGGGCTTGCTTCCCGATAGTGTAAATATTTACTATCAATGGGAAGTATACTATCCACGACAAAAACACGAAAAGGGATGACACCATTTTCTCACCTATCCCCGCTTCGATACGTTTTTCCCTTATTAAATAAGCTCCACCTACCTTTCCGCTGTTTAAATCTTCAAGGAATTATTTTTCTTTAAAATGAAACAATTTTCACCCAGTTGGCACCCCCCGAACACAGCCATTCACGGCTCATTTTGCAGAAAACTTAAAAACGACATTAACCCTGGGACAGCTTTTGACCTTGACCGTTTCGGGTTTTTCGGATTCTCTCGGGACTTTCCATGACACGATCGATTAATATGGAAGCAAATCGAAAGATTTCCCGCTATTTACTATTTTCTACATAAATATGGACAGGAACCAAAAAAAAATCTGCTATTTTGCATGTTAGATACGTTTTTCCTGTCCCTGGCATACCTGTAATTAGCAGGTTATGTCCTGCTAGGGCAAATTTCATTGCTTCGCCGTTTTCTTGGTTCCTGTCCATATTTATGTAGAAAATAGTAAATAGCGGGAAATCTTTCGATTTGCTTCCATTATTAATCCGATCGCGTCATGGAAAGTCCCGAGAGAATCCGAAAAACCCGAAACGGTCAAGGTCAAAGCTGTCCTGGGTTAATGTCGTTTTTAAGTAAAATTTTTTTATCTAAATTTTTCTGCCAAATGAGCCGTGAATGGCTGTGTTAGGGGGGTGCCAACTGGGTGAAAAATTGTTTCATTTTAAAGAAAAATAATTCCTTGAAAGGATTTAAACAGCGGAAAGGTAGTAATCGACGGGTCGGGAGCTTATTTTAATAATTCTCGGGGCGGAAAAAAACGTATCGAAGCGGGGATAGGTGAGAAAATGGTGTCATCCCTTTTCGTGTGTTTGTCGTGGATAGTATACTTCCCATTGATAGTAAATATTTACACTATCGGGAAGCAAGCCCCTGTGCTACAATAAAAACCTATAACCAATTATCTGCTTATAAAAACCTAATTAAATACGGATCACCTTTGCTAGTCAACTAATTAGCAAGAGTAATTTAATGTTCATTTTATTTATCAACTTGAACCATTACCACCAATCATACAGAACTGATCGAAAGTGAAAGCTATCGTTGCAAAGTTTCAAATATAAAAGTAGGTCACATTCATTATTCCTGGTTTTTCTAATCCTGAGTGACACATGCTAAAAACATAAACCTCCATGAAACTATAAGATTGCAATGAGACAGAAAAGAATTATAAACAGTTCAGTGCATTAATATGCTTACAAGCTTTTTGGAACGGAATCTGACCCAAAGTTTTGCCATGCTGACTCGAAACATGATGAACAAAATATCCTATCTCCTGACACTGAAGAGTTCTTACTTTTCTATGACCTAATCATGGAGCCAGTTAGCCATTTGCCAATAATTTGCACAAAAGCGTAACAAATTTACCCACACACATATATATATATAAGAAACTTTTAGTTCAGTCAAACGTTATTTAGCAATAAACAAAATTAACTCCTAAATCTACTCATATATATAAAAAAAACATGATAAACAAATTAAATTACTAGATCTACTCATATCAAAACATCTAATTAATTAATAAAATGAAATCTATACTAAATCTATCTGCATAGAAAAAACTTCTAATTAAAGTCATCAATATTTTGACAACTATTCAATTCAATAGAAAAATACCAACCATAGTAAAACTATGACTGGCTATTTGCAATTTCTCTGTAAAAAAAAAATAACATGAAAAATACTAATAACCTGGTGTGAACTATAATTTTCCACAACTTAATAAACTTAAAGCATTTTAGAAGATACATGTTAAACAACCTGCGATACAACCTAAAAATATTACAATTAAATTCTTACCTGTAAAAATTAGAGTAAAAACGTATATAAGTTTTACACGTTTATTTTTCTTCAAAATCAGCTTCAAAAGTGAAGTCTGACTTGCGCGTTTTTGGGCTATCATGAGAAAATATAGGTTTTTTTTTCAATTTTAACCAATAGAAACTCGAGAATATGTGAAAGAATACAATTTTTTAGAAAATAGTAGCATTTTGCGTATGAATCCAAGGCGTTACCTTGTGGCTTGCCGGACCTTGTGTTTATCACGGGACGCTTACACCCTATAGACACCAGTAAGAATAAAAATACAAAAGAATGATTCTATTATCTATCAGATTATTCTGATTACCACACTAAATAAACAACTAACTCCATGAGCTAATTGAATTCCACTTGTGAAAAGTTTACTTTGGGCCATTTTGTCACCTATGTAAAATATAGGTTGGTTATCGTACAAATTGACTTTGTTAAAAATAAAGGCTCGACACGACGGAGTTTTCCTTTACCTTACGTTTTTTTGTTCTCTGACGGGAATATTTATACACCGAGTCCTTAGGACTAAATAAATGAATAAGCTATGTTCTCGTAAGGACAAAGAAATCAGACAGACAAAGAATTTTATAGTTACAACATCCCTTACGATAAAATGGTGAATAAAATATGTACTAGTAGGAGGAAGTTATATGTACCGAAAACGTATCATTTATCTAGCTCTAAAGAAAATTTCATATTTACTGATTTTAAATTCAGTTTAAATAAACTTTCATTTATGAGTAAAAAGAATATTACTTATTCGGATAGGTTATATCACTCATTCAATAAGTGGTATCACCTATTCGAATGGGTGATATCACTTACTCCAATATAATCAAGAGCCTGAACGGCCACAATGACGTTGAGCACTTGAAAAATTACAAACCTGTTTGCTGTGAGTATGTCTAGAAAATCTAATAAAAAATTAGGTGGATTCACATCTGCAGTTGATAAACTGCTAATTTTAAAGTGTACAGGGTGCTAGGCCCCAACACATAGATCACGAAAACACTCGATCAACAGGCCTACAGCATAAGCTCGAATTCGGCAGAGATGAAAACATAGATACGAGAACCGAAAAATACATCATTTATGTTTAATAACTGGTGCGTTTTATCATCTTATCTAACATCACTTATATTACTCGTGTGTACTGATAATGTACACTTACATTGCTACTATGTTAATGTCCGATTCACATAAGATGGTGGGTCGGAGTAACCTTTAGATTATCATATGGATGATTATACTCACTTTTCGGTTATGACAAGCCGCACGGGAAAAACGTTTTATTCTTCACATGATACTCTCGTATGCACGGTGACATGTAGGAACGATTACTCTAGTCAGTCTGGCAGTTCCGTAAATCGAATTACAGGCTGAGAATTGTTCAGTTGCGTAAATCGAATTGCAGGCTGACAACTGCAGGCTGGCAGTTCCGTAAATTGAATTGCAGGCTGAGAATCGCTGGCTAGCTTCACACACTGGTGACCTTTTACTGCCTGTCTTGTCTATACCCTGCCACAACATAATGAATTATGAAATCCGAAGTAATATGTGTAGATTCAGTCCAACAAAACGCTCTTAAAAACACAGATCCGCCACTGTCATTACACTATTTACAGAAGACATGAACGTGCTGAGCCGGCCTGGCTCAGTCGGTAGCGCGCTCGACTCTTGATTGTGAGTTTGAGTCCAGCTGGCGGAGGTTGGTATCCTGCCCTTCGGATGAGACAGTAAAAATCGAGTACCCATGTCACAGTAGGTGTCGGCACGTTAAAGAACCCTCACTGCTCAATGGCCGTAAGTGCCGAGCATAGGTCTTTGGTGACATCTCCATATGAGTGAAAGATTCTTAAGTGGGACGTTAAACAGCAATAGACAAATATACACGTGCCCATGTTAAATTGGAACAATCTAAGCCAGTTTGAACAGTTGCGCGAAATATCCAGTGAATGCAATAAAGCGGGATACTCCTATTAATGCTGTCTTATGACCTATAATGTGTAGTTTTTTTTACAGTTTCTATTCCGACGTACAATTTTAGACAGAATTGACGTCGGCAATTTTTACTTCGACAGTAGACCTACTACTTTTGATTTTAGCCGGGCATACAACGCTAAAGGCGATAGATAACCCATGTAACGTGAAAAATGAGTCCGTCGTAGAAATGCTACCCAGTGTCACATTTCTAGTACTACGATAGAAATCTTACCCGGGATAATTTTTATACGATAGATATCTTACTCGGGTAGCCGCAGAAAAATGACCCGCTTTAACATTTCTGATTGTCGTTCCGTGAAAAGCCTATAATTATTACATGAGCAGGCTTTTCACGGAACGACAATCAGAAATGTTAAAGCGGGTCATTCGAGTAAGATATATATATCTATCGTAGTGGACCCCCAAAGGCCAAAAAGGACCAAAACTTGGTACACATCTACTGAAATATCAACTTCTAATGAACCAGTGATCAGATGACACTCAACACAGACTTGATAGAGAACCTAGCTGTAAAATGTCTTTCTAAAAATTCCCTGAAGCGGTTTGGAAGAGCAAGTTGACAGTGTAAAACAGCGATATATAAAGCTAATATCGCTGGTGTAAAATATACCCTTTTTGCAGTTAAAAACAAAAATATTTAAAATTCAAAAAACACTATTTCAATATTTTTTCATGAAAGCATTTCTCTACCAGGTAAAACATTAAAATGAATGCATCATAATGAGAAAGGGGGTAAAGAAATCATACAAAAATGAATGAAAATAACAAAGTCTAAAAGACGTCAGTAGTTATAGGCAGCTCTCCGGCGCGCCATTTGAATTTTGCCGCCAGGGGGCGCTTTTTAACGGTTTTTGATGACGTCATCAGAATGCTGGCTTCTGATTTGGTCTCATTCAATGGCGCGCCGGAGAGCCGCCTGTGACGTCATAACCGAAGTGAGGTCATACCGGAAAGTGCGTCCATACCGGAAATGAGGTCATGTTGTCATAGCAATAAGGAGAAAGTGAGCTTGGAGGCGTGTCTATGACCGGAAGTGGAAGATTGTGGGGGCGGCCATCTTGGTTAAGGAGCCATGAGTGAAAAGCCTATAATTATTTCGCTTTTACAAGAGGTTGGGGTCACGAGAAGTCACGAGAGGTCACGTGAGTTCCCGAGAAGTCAAACGGAAGAGAGAGAAGTTGGGTTTTTTCCAGTTTTTGAGCTGAGAGTGAATCGTGGTGTAAAATGAATTATTTAAATTTTAGAACCGAAACTTTGGGTTTTTTCCAGTTTTGAGCTGAGAGTGGATCAAAAATGAATTATTTTTTAGAAACCGAAACTTTGGGTTTTTCCAGTTTTGAGCTGAGAGTGAATCTATTTTTAGAACCGAAAACGGAAGTTGTTGGGTTTTTCCAGGTTTCATTGTGAAACTAGCAGTTGGTGGCGCCACCGTCGGTGAAACTAGTAGTTGGTGGCGCCACCGTCGTTGAGAGTTGTGTATCATAAGCGCATGCGCGAGAAGCGGTAGTTTGCCGAGCCCGTATCTGTGAGTTAGTCGTCAAGAGTCCTGTTTCAAGTGCGCAGAAAGCGCGAGAAGTGGTAGTGGGCCGAGCTCGACTCAAGCTTGTACTAAGACTTGTAGAGTAAAATAAAAATTCAAACACTCACCCTATGCTGGTAGTGGTTTTTTCTGACGATGTTGACTCTTCGAGCTTCGGATTGCAAATGAGCTCTTAGAGGTCTAACTGAACCTATACTTAGTCATGTGACTTTTTTTTTTTTTTACATAATTCTATTTTTAGTGCATGAAAAATAATCTTGTCCTATCTAATAAAAAAAAAAAATGAAACACTCACCCAGAGAGAGTTTTTCTTGACGATGTTGACTCTTCGAGCTTCGGCTGCCAAATGAGCTCTCAGCGGTCTAACTGAACCTATACTCTAGTCATGTGACTTTTTTTGAGATAATTCTATTTTTAGTGCATGGGAAAATAAAAAACCTATACCGATAGCAGTGGATTTTTCTTATGATGTTAACTCCTCGAGGTTCAGATCTCAAATGAGTTTTCACAGGCTGAACTGAATACCTCTCTCTAGTCACATGACTTACTATATTTAGATTTTTATCTTATGAAGTGAATACAACAAACAAACACAAATAAAATTTAATGTTGAATATACGCGATTAAATAGTGTGTAGTCACTACGAATTAACACAAACACAAACCCTGCATACCTTTAGTGAAGGTTTCTTTTCGAATAAGTTGGGTGGCCCTTAAAAGGGCCGTTGGTTTTCGGGTTAAAAACCCTGTGCTTTACAAGCACCGACAAAACACAATCTTCAGCCTTAGGGCCTCAGCTCAGCTACACGTAGTGACGTACCATCTTAATAATCCAGTCTTCTGTTGATCATAGAACTCACACTCCTGGGACGCAATCTTTAGTTTCTTTAGGGTGTACCAGGGTTTCAGCCTCCAGGAAAGTACTACGTTCATCACATTTGTTAAATTTTGTGTCTTCTGAAAACGAATTGCGGGCGGTGAAAACAGACGCGCATAGCTTTTTATATGACCAGTACAGCGTACGCGACGTTCTCTCCGTCTCATCAACTTTGACCTCTCTGATGATTGGCTATAGAGAGCTGAGTGAATCTATTTTTAGAACCGAAAGTTTAGGTATTTAGGGTATTCCCCTAATGGCATGATTCAGCTAAATAGACGTTGTTTGAACTCTTATGTTTTTAATTAGATCTTGAAAATTTACTGTCTGTACATGTTTCATAAGGTAAAAACTAGACCTATGTAATAAAAATTCAAACACTCACCCATGCTGGCAGTGGTTTTCTATTAATTCTAATGATGTTGACACCTCGAGCTTCTGATCTCAAATGAGTACTCAGAGGCCTAATTGAGACTATTCTAGTTTTTTGTTCTAGTCATATGACTTACTTTTTACTTCTGAAATATTTTTATATTTTAATGCAAGCACAATTATCTAGACCCTATCTAATAAAAATAAAACACTCATTCATACTGCCTACTAAAAGTAGTGGTTTTCTTATCATTATGATGTTAACACCTCGAGGTTCAGATCTCAAATTAGTTTTCACGGACTTAACTGGACCTCTCTCTAGTCACATGACTTACTATACTTAGACTTTAATCAAGTGAATACTTCAGTCATTACAAAAGCACAGATGAAATAAAACGTTCAACGTTGAACGAATATACACTGATACAGTAGCGAGTAGCATCCTAACGATTGTCATTCTATTTTTTACCTAAGTAGAACACACCCGAGTCGTTCGATGTCGAATGACAGTTTATTAAGTACGCTAATCTGTGTATTGGTTCATTGAAAATGCATCAAGAGTACGCGTTTTTATCTTTACAAGATCAAAATCTTACCGTGACTGACATTACAAAATGGCGAGACCTACCATCCTGCAAGACAAGTACAGTCAGGTGACGTCAACTAGTGCCATCAGCTGACATGTCTAAGCGGATTTCAACTCTAAATCGTTTCTGGCTTATGATCTAAATGAAGTTCGCCCCTAAGTAGTGTTTAGTCGCTATAATATGTTAAACTTGCTGCTACAGAATAACACAACATACATAAAACATGCATACTTTTAGCTAAGGTTTCTTTTCTAATAAGATGGGTGACCCTTAAAGGGACCGTTGATTGCGCCGAAAAGCTGAATAAGGGAGACTCTAGTATTTTGTCGAATAGTCGTACGTATTGTACAGGTGTTAAAAGTGGAGGGCTAAGGTCTAGTTGGTCCCCTGGTGTTGTGTAGTAGGCGAAGATGGTCTAGTAAGTAATGATGGGAGGTCCTAACAAGAATCTATTGACCTGTGTCGCCTTACTACAATACGTGTTCTCCATGTAAGAATGATTCTCGTGTTTCTCTCTCTTCGGGTTGCATATCAATGTCGGATGAGTTATCCATGATGAACTAATACCGAGACTTAGACAGTACTAGTTTATATAGAGTTTATGACTTACGCTGTATACTCTGCGTTTTCTTGTGAATGTGAGCTCAGATACCAAACAAGTCACATAATCCCTGAATGGCAACTTTCTACACTCTCTTATCTTTTTTTTCTCTCTTCATTTCCCCATTTCTCTTTTCTCTCTCTCTCTCTCTCTCTCTCTCTCTCTCTCTCTCTCTCGCGTTTCCCACATTTCTTCTCTCTCTCTCTCTCTCTCTCTCTCTCTCTCTCTCTCTCTCTCTCTCTCTCTCTCTCTCGCGTTTCCCACATTTCTTCTCTTTCACTCCTGTTCTGATTCTTTATATTATTTGTCTTTGATTTTACACATAAACAAGAAGAAGAAGAAGCAAAAAAAAAAAAAATGAGTATATATATATAGTGGTAAGAAATGTGGGAAATCAGATCAACATCGACGAATGGGTCAAATGTTAAAAATGGGAACAAGAAAGAGACAAAGTCGGTGGGCCTAAGACTGATTATAGTAACAGCAGTTCTGTAGTCTCCTTATCAGCATTCTAATAAAAAGACGTATTCCCTTTGTCATCTCTGTATGCCTTACTTATTCTCTTTGTATGCCTTACTTATACTCTTTGTATATTCTGCCAGTCTCATAGAGTTGCGTAAATGCACTTCTGTTTTATACTTCTAATAAGTCGTATAATTTTTTATCCTCTTTGTCACGTATCTGTGAAGATACATACTAGATACTGTATGACCAAACACAAGGTCAGTTTCATCAAGTCTAATACCCGCTAAAGAGAGCTTTTTTGAAATAGTCTTCAGAGAATTAGTGTTGCCCTTACTGTTAACTAGTATAATGCATAAGAATGAAGTAAAACACGTATAACTCTGTAACATTCTAGAGAAACAGGCAAAAAACAGTAACCTTTTACAAGACGTATCCTCCCTTTGTAACCCTTACTTTCTGCATCCTTACTTATTCTCTTTGTATGCCTTACTTATACTCTTTGTAATATTCTGCCAGTCTGATAGAGTTGCGTTATAGACGTCTGTTTTATACCTTCTAATAAGTCGTATAATTTTTTATCCTTTTTGTCACCGTATCTGTGTAGTATACATCCTAGATACTGTATGTTTACATCTTAATCACCAACTTACACTACACAAACACATGGTCAGTTTCATCAAGTCTAATACCCCGCTAAAGAGAGCTTTTGAAATAGTCTGCAGAGAATTAGTGTTTGCCCTAACTGTTACTTTGTATAATACATAAGAATGAAGTAAAAACACGTATAACTTTACACTCATAACTCTGAAAATAGTCTAGAGAGTACGTTTTACTTTACTGATACGTATGAGATTATCTATACGGCATTAGACGCACTCCCTTGTACCCTTACTTTCTGCATCCTTACTTATTCTCTTTGTATGCCTTACTTATACTCTCTGTATCCCGCCCTTTTCATAGAGTTGAGTTATACATGATTCTGTTTTATACCTTCTAATAAGTCGTATAATTTTATTCCTCTGTATCACTGTATCTGTGTGTAGATACGTAGTAGATACTATATATACACCTTAATAACCAACATACAATACACAAGCACAAGCTAATTTTTTCTCAAGTCTAAAACCCCACTAAAGAGAACTTTTGATATAGTCTGCATTGAATGATGTTTAGCAGGGATATCATATAAGGTATCGTAGACTTCTGTCACACTGAAAGGAATGAGCTCTATAACTTGTCGAACCTATTGAACTTTGAAACTCTGTAAGCCAGAACATTGAACATTTCCATACTTCACAACTTGTGTCATTCTTGTGTTACCTTGTGTCACTTGTGCCACTTGTGTTACTTGTGTCTCTTGTGTTACTTGTATCACTTGTGCCACTTGTGTTACTTGTGTTATTTGTGTTACGTGTGTTACTTGTGTTACTAGTACCACTTGTGTTACTTGTGTTACTTGTGTTACTTGTGTTACTAGTACCACTTGTGTTACGTGTGTCACTTGTGTTACTTGTGCCACTTGTGTTACTTGTGTTACTTGTGTCACGTTGAGACTTCATAACTAAGAACGGTACACACGTTGCAAACTTTGAGAACGGTCACACGTTGCAAACTTTGAGAACGGCACAAACACTTGATCACTTTGGCAAACTTTGAAACATGAGAACGGTAACATACTTGATCACTTTGACAAACATTGAGAACGAACACACACACACACACACACACACACACACACACACACAAACACACACACACACACACACACACACACACTTTGGCAAACTTTGAAACATGAGAACGGTACATACTTGATCACTTTGACAAACATTGAGAACGAAACACACACACACACACACACACACTTTGGCAAACTTTGAAACATGAGAACGGTACATACTTGATCACTTTGACAAACAATGAGAACGAAACACACACACACACACACACACACACACACACACACACACACTCACACACACTGATCACTTTGGCAAACTATGAAACATGAGAACGGTACATACTTGATCAATTTTGACAAACTTTTCAAAGTCATCTTTTGGTCATCATGTAAGACGTACCGATGTGGAGCCTCCTTCTGGGAACATCAAAGTGACTGACGGGAACGAGTCTAAATATAGAAGAAGAAGAAGAAGAAGAAGAAGAAGAAGAAGAACGGCTATAAAGTAAAGTGAAGTGCAGTGACCAAACATCATTTGAATCAGTCATCAACATGAGTTATCCAGGCTTGTCACAGACGCACCCAGATTTTTCACCTAATATTACACCTTACATAGAAGGAGCTTACGATGAGTTTGATGAAGTTCTCAAACGTTAGGACCAGTTGCAAGAAAAACAAGAAAACTTGCTATCCAAATTACAGAAAATGAGAGAAGAACTCACGACTATTACAGCTACTCTGAAAGAATTGAGGGAAAAAGTACCGCCAAGGAGTCAGAACATCGTATATGGGGTACGATGTAAACCTAGGCCACAGTCTCAGCTTTGTATAATTTGTGGTGAAGCTTGGCATTGGTCCATTGGACATTGGTCTTGTATGGACAAGTACAACCGTAGTAGTGAGACAAAGTGACTTAAAGTTTTGTTGGTGATGTATTCATTGTGATGAACGTTTTTAAGTTTAATTATTGTACATAGTCACAGAAAGTGATTCAGTGTTCTCAAAGTTAATGTTCTGATAGTTAATGTTCTCATAGTTTATGCTTTTGTACATAGTCACAGAAAGTGAATCAGTGTTCTCAAAGTTAATGTTCTCATAGTTAATGTTCTCATAGTTTATGTATTGTACATAGTCACAGAAAGTGAATCAGTATTCTCATAATTAATGTTCTGATAGTTAATGTTCTCATAGAAAGTTCATGCTTATGTATTGTACATAGTCACAGAGGGACGGCCCTAATCCTCTGTCGGACTATCTAAAAAGTTTTTAGCGGGGCATTAAACTTATTAAAAATTGAATCTGGTGTTTGTGTATTTATGACTAAAAGGTGTATACGTATAGAGTACACTTAGAGTTTAAACCTACTGGGTATAAGGTGTACACTAAGAGTACACTTAAGAGTCCTGCTATCGTATCTACAAGGTAGACATAAAGGAGTAATGTAAAAAACAAAACTATGAGCAGAAGGAGATCAAGAGTAAAAGTGTAACACTTAGAGTGAGATACAGAGAAAGAGATACAGAATAAGGGTATACAAAGGATCTATGTTTTAAAACTGCTCTAATCAGTCATAGGTTTCTTTTCGTAAAAGTTAGGTGGCCCTGAAAAGGGCCGTTGGTGTTTTAGGCTTTATAGGCCATGGCATAAAAAGCATTTTGTCCGTTTTCTCTGCCGTCTTTCTCTTTTTCTTTTTTCAAGCTTCACGAGCTCAATCCATTCGTCGATATTCGATAACCAGCCCACCTTTCTTCCCACTGTAATCGGCACATATCAGCCATTCTTCTTTGTCTTGTACTTCGCCCCACATGGTTACACAGTCAGCCATGATCAAACAATGACTATAGACTCTGAGACATACTCGGCAGGGTGTGACGTCACACGTCGCGTGAGCGTTTCTTCTTCTCCTTCTTGTTGAACATCGCTTAGTGAAAAACAAAAACCAAAATGGAGAGTATCTATACAGAAGCTATTAACAAAAATTATTCTGTTACAACAGAAGACCAAGTGGCGTACCATGAAGTGTAATCGTTACTATCAGAGTCTACTGACAAAACTGAATCTGAGATGGAGGCAACTGAAACATCAGCAAACCTCGCAGAAAGTCAGAGATGATTTCGATAGGCAGTACCGACAGGGCTTAGAGTATTTGACAGCTCAGTATGTTTCTACTAGAAAAACAGATTAGAGCTAGTTTTCGTCAACAACAAATACCGATCATCATGACGATCAAGAGAAAAGACAGATGATCTACTGGAAGCAGAACGCCGTTTACCTCTGAAAAAGAGAAGATGTTACTATCAATATTAGTAACCTAACTAACGGCCCTTTTCAGGGCCACCCCAACTCATTAGAAAAGTAATCTAAACTGTATTGAGATATGCTACATCTACTACTACTACTACTCTATAAAACATAGACCTATTACTCATTTTATGTGTCAATAAACCCTATAACTCATATTCTTGTCTCATAAACCCTATAACTCATTTTATTATATACACTGCACATTCAGTTTAAGGTTTCTTCTCGTAAGATATAAGTGGTCCTGAAAAGGACCGTTGTTTTTGGCATATCTGCCATGATTCATGTACAGAATCTCTTTTTAAACGGCAAACACTTTTCGTCCATTTGCTTACGTTTTCTCTCTTCTCTACAAACCGTAAAACAGAATTGAGAAGTACAATTCGTCTCAGGCGAACATCTTCTTTTCCCCGATGAAAGTTCAGATCAATCTTTCGTAACTTCTCTTTAGTATCACGAAATATTCTGCCTAGTATCATATACAGGGTCGATTAGAACAGGTTCGATTTCTTGTTCCATAGTGTACTCCATAGTATACGCCATGTTTGACATTTTTATTTTTATCACTCTTAGACTGATTTCTCCTAGGCGTCTATCACTCTTGACGTTTTCATTGGTGGAATCACGTTGCCAACGATACATAGACCAATCATCAAAGAGGTCAAAGTTGACGAGACGGAGTACGTCGCGTGCACTATACTGCTCATATAAAAAGCCGTGCGCGTCTCATTTCACTGCGCTTCATATCAAGAAGACAACAAAGAGAAGATGGTACAGCCAATCAACACAACCGATATGTTTTTAGATAGCGAGAAGTTATGGAAGGCGAGGCCCACTTAAAAATTTAAATCAGCAGCAGATGAGTGGGAGTACTTTGAGCGGCAGAAGGCAGGGCTAGAGAAATGGTTCCGTGTAGCTGAGGCCCGTGCAGTAACAAAGAAGAAAGAGAAAACGGTGTGTTGCCGGGCCTGCGGCTGCTGGTTGTTGTAAGGGGTTTTTTTAAACCCGAAAAAACAAACGGCCCTTTTCAGGGCCACCTAACTTACACGAAAAGAAACCTTAACTGAAACGATGCAGTTTTTTTGTTGTGTTATACTATAGTGGTAAGTCTAGTAAGTAAGTTAATTCTTTTACTTGATTGAACAAATTTTATGAGATAGAAATCAATTCTAAAAATAAGTAACATTAAAAACTTGAAAATAAGTTCAGTTAGACTACTGAGAGCTCATTTGGCAGCCGAAGCTCGAAGAGTCAACATCGTCAGAAAAACTCTCTCTGGGTGAGTGTTTAATTTTTTTTATTTTATATACAGTAGTACAAGAAATAATATAAAATAATACAGATACTATTTTCACTATCTGAACTTTGATACTTGTTGAAACGATGTAAGTGAACAACTTCATACTTTACACTTTTACTACTTGTATCACTTTGTCACTTTGAGACTTCATAACTTAGAACGTTGCACACGTTGCAAACTTTGAAACATGAGAACGGTACACACTTGATCACTTTGACAAACTTTGAGAACGACACAAACACTTGATCACTTTTGCAAACTTTGAGTACGTTACACACTTTCATGTTATATGGTTCTCACTCCTGCCGTGAGATTAGTCAGTCCCATGATTCCATACCAAAGATGGGCTACCCTTCCTAACCTTTCTGTTTCGCTACCCCCCACCACCCTCCGGTTTAATGCCTACAGCCCATAAAGAGTCATCGCCCCTTTTGTTCCACCCCTATACTCTATACCGAGTAATCACCCTTTGTTTCATCGATACAGTCTATACAGTCTATACAGAGTGATCTCCCTTTTCCCCATCTCTACAGTCTATACAGAGTAATCTCCCTTTGTTCCACCTATAGAGTCTATACAGAGTAATCTCCCTTTGTTTTGCCTACACAGTCTATACAGAGTGATCTCCCTTTCCCCATCTCTACAGTCTATACAGAGTAATCTCCCTTTGTTCCACCTATAGAGTCTATAACAGGAGTAATCTCCCTTTGTTTCACCTATACAGTCTATACAGAGTGATCTCCCTTTAGTCCTACTCATACAAGCTATACAGAGTAATCTCCCTTTTTTCACCTGTAAAGTCTATTACAGAGTGATCTCCCTTTGTACATACTCGTCACTCTACAAGCCTTAGTACAAGTCCTTAGTTCAAGCTTGAATCGAGCTCGGCCTATCGCTTCTCGCGCATGCGCATGATACACAACTCTCAACGACGGTGGCGCCACCAACTACTAGTTTCACCGACGGTGGCGCCACCAACTGCTAGTTTCACAAACCTGGAAAAACCCAAAGTTTCGGTTCTAAAAATAGATTCACTCTCAGCTCAAAACTGGAAAAACCCAAAGTTTCGGTTCTAAAAATAGATTCACTCTCAGCTCAAAAACTGGAAAAACCCAACTTCTCTCTCTTCCCGTTGACTTCTCGGGAACTCACGTGACCTCTCGTGACCCAACCTCTTGTAACGAAGGCTCTCATTGGCTCCTTAACCAAGATGGCCGCCCCCACTACCTTCCACTTCCGGTCATAGACACGCCTCCAAGCTCAACGATTGGCTCTTTCTACTTATTGCTATGACAACATGACCTCACTTCCGGTATGACGCACTTCCCGTATGACCTCACTTCCGGTATGACCCAACTCCCGGTTATGACGTCACAGGCGGCTCTCCGGCGCGCCATTTGAATTGACCAATCAGAAGCCAGCATTCTGATGACGTCATCAAAAACCGTTAAAAAGCGCCCCCTGGCGGCAAAATTCAAATGACGCGCCGGAGAGCTGCCTATAACTACTGACGTCAACATTTTATTTTCCGATTTCAATGAAATCAACAAACTTGAATCATACATATATGTAGATTAATTAGATGAAATCATTTTTTTAATCCATGCAGCAGTTCTGGAGGAGGAGGGTATACCCTGGGGGCTATTTTACCCCTACCTGGATCCACCCCTGGGACGAAATGCACAAATTTGATATAGCAGACTTGAGTAGGCCCTGCTTGCTTCCTAGATCTATAACGCTTCATCTAAGTCGTTTTGGGGAAGAAGTCGAAAATTATGTGAAAAATTAACGGTCAGACAGACGATGGACAAAAGGCGATCAGAAAAGCTCACTTGAACCGATCCAGAATCTAATAATCCAGATAGAGAGGTGTCATACAGCAATGCACAATGGATATAAGTTAACCAATCAAAATTGCTGTTATTTCGCGACCTTGCTCTTTACTTATCACGTCCAACGTGTTTACCATCGAAGATAAAAAATGATAATCGTGCAAATCCTGTTTGTCAGCGACATTAGTGAGTCCTTACACAAGCATTATGGCCACGTCTAAATTTTTATTTGACAATGGAGGGAGATTCATGATTTCTAGTTAGGACGCATGAGTTCGTCATCTGCCGTACTGAAACATTACGAACTCGTTGTCGTTGGCGGTGGGACTGGTGGTTGTGCTGTCGCTGCAAAGTTCTGTAGGCGATTAGGGAAGGGAAATGTAGCTGTAATCGAACCATCAGAGGTAAGTTTTTGTGACCTGTGTCGGTATACAGCGTGTCGTGGTTGTAATTATAACGGACACCTGAACTGCAGGTCAGCTGGTCGTCTACTTTCACTTTGAATTTGTTTGGTACGTGGCTCGTCGGACGGGTTTATTCAACCTATTCCAATATTTGAGAAATCGGAGGGGAAAGGGTGAATTTTATTTTTGAGTAGCAAGAAACTTTGAATAAACAGTAAATAAAGTATTAATAGCTTGTAAAAATATTAAACAAAAATATCTCGGGTAATCACAGGTGAAAAAAAAGAAAAGAAAAGTTGTCATATACTGAAGAAAAGTTTATTTGCATATTCTAGATAGGGTGCACCTCATTATTCCAACACCCCACTAGTCCAACACTCGATTAGTCTGACGCCCAGAATTTTCAACACCCCATTAGTCTGTCACCTTGTCAGTCACATAGATTAGGATCATTAGGTCCTGATTAGTCTGACGCCCCACTAGTTCAACACCCCATTAATCCGTCGCCTCGTCAATCATAGATTAGGATAATTTCTGTGGAAATGGTGGGTATTTAAAATCAGAGAATTTTTATATGTCCCGTTCTCCAATTTTTCTCAATGTTTCCACATAAATAAAGATTTGTGTCTGAGGCTTTTCAAGTTCTATGTTAGGATCTTCGGAATATAAATCTACAAGAAATATTAGTGCTACAGATATGCTATTGGTATTAATTAGTTTGCTTTGTATGAAGAACATCCCATTAAAATAGTTCCACATTCTTTTTAGAATTATTTTATTTTTCATATGTGCATGGAATTGTATAATGTTTTGATTATATGTATCTGAAGGATAGATTTAATTTTTGTGATTAAGATGGAAATAGTGTAGTGTGCCCGATATATATAATACATCTTTAGAACCGGCTTAGATTACGATTAGTTATTTGCACTTACATTTCGCCCACTGTCGTCTATTCTTTGAAAACATTTTCTTTCAGAATGAGACGATTGCTTTCACAATCTGTAATCAGATGATTTTTAAAATTGCCGTCTAACTCTCACTAATTCATTATTCAAATTTCTGATTTTTCTTTTAACTATAAAGCGTTTCTTTCTCGTTAAGTGTACTACATGTTAGATATGTATTCACAATGAAAGGCAATTTTTATTGAAGTTCATGAAATTGTATTTATGTTTTTTATTTGAAAATGAAAATACCATTCACAGAAATATTGTTTCAAAATTACGTCCCGCACAAGGGTGAAAAACTTGATTTAAAGACGCTTTGAGATTTACTTTTTATGTAGCTATTATGCTAAGAACATGCTTGACGTGGTTTACCGATAGAGCATTTGACTTGCAAGTACAAGGTACTAGGTTCGATCTTGGTACCGGATCATACCAAAGACTATTAAAAATGGTAATGACTGTTTCTTCGATCACCAATAAAGTGTAGTAAATTTAATCAATTTACACCAGCGATAAGCCTGTCTTTTTAACAGAGATGTTTTTTTACGTGGAGTACAATATGGTGTGAAGAACTATGATCTGATAAGTTGAACTGCATGTCTACTTTGACATTTCATTCCCTGAAAATATTGTAATTTTTTTCAAAAACTGAGTTAAGATCAGATTTAATAATCTTTAGCAATGGCAGGCCATTTCATCTTTCACTGGAAACATTTTGGTGTCGGACTAATGGGGTGTTGGACTATTGTGGTGTCGGATTAATGGGGTGTCAAGACTAATTGGGCATCGGAATATTGGGGCTGCCCCTCTAGATAGGCCCGAAGCCACAAAAAGTTTGTGAATGAAATAGAGATAGGACCAATAGGGGCCCTAAAAGGGGCCTAAAAGGACCAAAACTTGGTACATCTTTATATATCTTTTTCTCATGAACAAATGATCAGATAAGTTTCAAATTTTGTATACATGATTGTTAAGTCAATTTGTACAATTTGCAAATGAAAATGAAATCTGTCCATAAATGAACCACTAGGGGGCACTTCAGTAACACAGGGTATATTTGTATTACAAATTGTTTAATAACTCAAAACTGATCAACTTTTTGTATACAAAGATATGTAAGAAAGTTGTTAGGAATTACCTGAGGATCATTTTGACAAAATTTCAAGGTCATGAGGTTAAAGGTGAACTTTGCAGGCTTCTAAGTAAATGGAAAATATGGTTTTTTTTGTAAAATTTTCAACATTTTCTTCCCCCCTCATTACAGAGAGCAGGCTTTCTCCCCTCATTACAGAGGACAGGTTTTTTACCTTCATCACAAAGGACAGACTTTCTATCCTCACTACGGAGGACAGGCTTTCTACTGTCTTCACAAAGAACAGACTTCCTCCACTCATTACCGAGGGCAGTCTTTCTACCCTCATTACAAAGGGCAGGCTTCTTCCCACCATTACAGATAATAGGCTTTTCCCCCTCATTACAGAGGACAGGCTTTTTACTCTCATTACAGAGAACAGGATTCCTCCCTTCATTACAGAGGACAAGCTTTCTCCCCTCATTACAGAGGGCAGGCTTTCTATCTTCAATACAGAGGGCAAGCTTTCTACCATCATCAAAGAGAATAGGCTTTTTCCTTCATTACATAGGACAAGCTTTTCCCCCTTCATTACAGAGGAGAGGCTTTCTCTCCTCATCATAGAGGATAGGCTTTTTACCCTCACTACAGAGGGCAGGCTTTTTACCCTCACTACAGAGGACAGGCCTTCTACCCTCACTACAGAGAACAGGCTTTTTACCCTCTTTACCTTCATTACACAGGACAGGCTTTCTACCCTCACTATAGAGGTCAGGCTTTCTATCCTCATTACCAACAATTGGCTTTCTCCCCTCATTCCAAAGGACAGGCTTTTTATCCTCACTACAGAGGACAGACATTCTCCCCTCATCACAGAGGACAGACTTGGTACCCTCATTACATTTTGTTTCATGTAGGCAGAGATAAATAGTGAATTTGTATCATATAGTCAGAGAAAAATAGATTTTGTATCATTAGTCGGAGAAGAATAGATTTTGTATCATATAGTTGGAGAAGAATAGATTTTGTATCATGTAGTCAGAGAAGAATTCATTGTGTATCAAGTAGGCAGAGATGAATTCATTTTGTAGTGTTTAGGCAGAGATTAATTCATTTTCCATCATGTAGGCAGTGAAGAATTCATTTTGCATCATGCAGAGTTGAATTCATTTTGTATCATGTAGGCAGAGAAGAATAGATTTTGTTTTTCACACTTGACCACTGCAGAATTACTAGGTTATCTGTATATGCTAGATGTAGATTATGATACGGTGTAATGTATATAGATCATGATAAAACGAGATACATGTACTCACTTACAATGTAATGGAGCATGTATGTGTAACTAAATAATCATATCTGTTGGGGGAAAAAAGTTTTAATTAACATGTTTACAATGTTTGTGAATTATAAACGAGAGAGAGAGAGAGAGAATACTACAGTTTTCATGTACATGCATTATACATTACTTGTTTCTTCACTCAGTGCAGGTCAAATGTCACTAAAATATTGATTGCTGCTAGACAAGTGTGGAATTTTGATCACTGCCTCTGTTTAAAAGAGTATAAGAAGCAGTGAATAAGTTTTTTAATGAAATCATATATATATATATAAATAATACATAGGTAAACCTATGGAGAGGGCGAAGGCATTCATCAACAGTTTTACATGTTCAGTTAATCCCCAAAGGGATTAATTTTCTATGTTTTTATCACGTGAATGTCCCCGTCATTCACTCATTGTTTTAAATATAATATTGAGTGGTTGACTGTTTCCTTCATGCTAAAACTTAAATAAAATATATGTGTTATTTATTAGTCATGAATTAAATGTACAAACATGTTTTTTATCCTATATATTTTTCTCTATCCCAGCTTACCCATCTTTTCGTGCAGTTCACATTACCAGAATAATAGAGGCGCTTCTTGGTCGGGTTTGATGTACAACCCTTGTCGTTATGACCAAGTCTCGGCCTACAAAACGTTTCTTGGTGTGATAATTTATTACTGCATTTGCAATGCGCTTGTAAGTAATGACTTTGCATTTCAACCATTTCGTTTATGTCACACGCAAATTCCCGATGTGAGCAAAATATTTACCATTAGTAGTACGGGTCCCCGGATGTAGTAGGAATAAAAAATGTGATCTTCTCTACATATATGAGGGCTTCGCCCTCTAATATATTGTTGACCATCTTTGTAGGACAGTCTAAATCTATTCTCTATCTGCAAATTTTCAAAAATGTGATTGTTTCAGGAGTAAAAAAAGTGAAAATTAAAACCCATGAAATTAATCCCTTGTACAGTACAGAGTTTTGTCAAACATCTAGGTCATTGAATAGTTCCTACTCACTTCTGTGTGTGACCTATTATACATAGTGTGACCTGTATATACAGTGTGACCTGTTTATTCATGGTATGACCTATATGTTACATACAGGGCTCCGGAAAAACACTCGTCCGCTCGTCCATGACGAGTGAAAATTTATTTGGACGAGTGACCTCTGTTGTGGTGCTCGTCCGTCGGACGAGTGATTTTTTCAGAAGGTCGTATAAAAATAACATAATTTCGCTTGTATTGCCGTCCATGTTCATGCATTGTCGGTGGTACATTCTATTAATAGATGCTATAAATAATCTGGTTTCATTTTCGTTTCAAATACATTCCCGATACGTAATTCTAAGATGCTTTCCGAGTGTACCTTTACTTGGTCTACGTCAAATCTTAGTACAATTATATCCGGGTATTTGTGCTGTTTACACTCGTAACTAGCCTACTTGTAGTTAAGCTACGACCTGACGTTTATTATGGCTGGCAAACAGCTGACTCAGATTTACTTAAAAGAAAAAATAGTAAAGAGGACACCGAAAAAATTGAAGAACACAGGCCTATATGTAGTAGATCTATGGAAGAAGCGAGCGAAGATTGTTGGCAGTGTTTCACAGAAACGTGAGGGAAGAAAAAGAGAAAGAGCGACAGAGGGCGAAAAGGAAGAAATGCGTGCTAAGAGAAAGTTATACAAATGAAAAGAGTGAGAGAATTTAAGGAGAGTTGGAGAAAAATATATCCATGGGTTGAACACAATAAGGAAAAAAACGTAATGTTTTGTAAATTTTGTCAGAAATTTCCAAGGCTAGCTGACCAAAAGTCAAATTTATTTAACGGGATTAATACGTTCCGAGAGGAAACTTTGAAGTACCATAGATCAAAATGTCATTGTAAGTGTGCAATTTGTGAGAGAACCAGGTACTGCTGCCTTGGAAATAACTGTGAAAAAGCTGACTGAAAAACATAATGAAGCAAAATTAAAAAGAATGAGAATTTTGTTTAATACTGCATATTTTGTTGCCAAACAAAATCTAGCATTTTGTAAATTTGAAAGTTTATGTGAGTTGCAAGAGAAAAATGGACTTGAATTAGGTGATATGTACAAAAATGCAGACAAATGTAAAGAGTTTATTAGTTGTATTGCTAAGGTTGAAAATGATAGAATTAAGAAAAACATTGAAAATGTACAGTGTTGGCAGATGGGTCGACTGATTGTGCAGTAATTGAGCAGGAGACTGTTTTTGTTAGGTATGTCAATATCAAAGGAGTTCCCTGTACTGATTTTGTTGACATTGTCCCCTTGCAATCTGCTAATGCTGATGGGGTTCTACAAGGGATATTAAAAGCCTTGGAAACAGTTGGTATTGACCTAGAATATTTAAAAGGTAAACTTGTTGGATGCAATTTTGATGGTGCATCAGTTATGATGGGAAAAGTTGGTGGTGTTGCAGTTAAGTTACAACAAAAAGTTGAACATGACTTAGTCAAGATACATTGTGTAGCACATAATCTTGAATTAGGGGTGCTTGATGCTGTTAAAACGGTTCCCCTACTTGAAAAAATTTCAAGACATAGTGCAACAGATCTTTAAATTTTATCACTACTCTCCAAAGAGAAGGAGGGAAATGAAAAGTATTGCTGCAATACTTGATGAGGTGCCAATAATGCAAACAGGTCTCCAAAAAACAAGGTGGGTTGCATCTCGACATAGGGCAATTGATGCTATTTTGAAGTCCTTACCAACCATAGTAACACATTTTCAGAACTCTTCTACTGGATCAAATGAGGAAGCTGCAAAGGTGAAGGGTTATTTAAAGGAAATTTGCACTGAGAAATTTTTGCGTTTTGCTCATTTCCTATGTGATGTAATGTCCATACTTGCTGATCTAAAGCAATTTCAGTCAGACACACTAACCATAAATGATGTAGGTACTAAACTTGAGATTTGTTTATCAAGACTAGAAGAGTTGAAGCACCAAAAGGGTTCTTGTTATACTACATTTCTGCAGTCAGTTCATGTTGAAAGTGATACAGGTACATGTAAATTTGTATGTGGTAGAGATTCAACGATTGAAATCTCAAAGTCTTTTTGAATTTTGAAAACGAATTCAATTCATTTCTAGATAATGCCATTGGTTATTGTGGTACAAGATTCAAATCTCTCCAAGAGTTTCCAATGTATTGACTTTGGCATCTTTGACCACAGAGTATGGCCCTCAAACAGAGTAGATTTGACCAGTTATGGAAATGACAGTATTGAAAGATTGTGTAATTTCTTCAGTCAATTGCTGTCTGAGTCTGAAATTACTGCTGCCAAGGAAGAATGGTTAGAGCTAAAATTAAGATTAAGTAAGCAAAGGTCTGTCCAGCCATTAGAAGTATTAGGTTCACTGTTACAGTCAAAACATGCTGGCTTGGAAAATATTCTTCTTCTGGTAGTAATTATGCTAACACTTTCCCCAAGTACAGCTAAGTGTGAAAGGAGCTTTTCCACAATGAAGAGTATAAAATCAACATTTCGAAGCAATCTTGGTCAAGACTCATTGAAAGATCTTCTTCAAGTTGACAGCTTAGAATCAAAAGTCAAAGATTTTGACTGTACTGATGCAATTTCTCATTGGCTACACTCTGCAAAAACTTCTAGGCATCTCACAACAGCTACTAGTATAGCAGCCTCTGAGTACGTCTAGACTTGTGTGTGATCTCAGCATCTATACTAATACATCATTGAGTTACTCACAGGAACTCTATGCCTTTTTGGGTCTTTGTAAACTTATGTACATTTTTTTGCTGATAAAAATACTCAAAACAAGCCACATATTTTTCAAAGCAGATTTATTTATTAATTGGACTGCTCTATAGTTGAATACTTGAATAATTTTATTTTATAAACACATGATAGAAACTGTTTTGTTTTAATAATTTGTGTATGATTTTCTTATAAAACTGAAGGCTTCCAGATAGAAGAAGGACTGCCATTGATTTAGCTCATTTTCAGAGTAAATATGATAGAACTGCTGAAACAAGCATTGTTTGATGTGAATAACAATTTCAGTATTGAGAACAGTTTGATGTTATTATTATTATTTTGCAATATGACACACCATTTACATTAATTTTGCTGTCTGTCTGTAGTCTTTGGTGTTAGATATTCATAACTTAGGCTCAAAAGACTTTCTTATTTTCTGACTAGATATTTACACAAACAATTTATAGATTTGATTTCATACATGTATTTCATATGATGTTAAGTGAATAAATCTTAAGTGTAAACTAAACTTGACTAATGTATTTTTGCACACCTATAATGCCATGAAAAAATCTTTATTTGAAATAAAGTTCTTGTTTTCAAAATTAATTTTTCCTTTTTTATATCATTATAATTTGGACGAGTGGAAATTTTATTTGGACGAGTACTTTCTATTAAGCACTTGCCCGCCGGACGAGTGGTTTCAAAAGTTTTTCCTGAGCCCTGATGTAAATAATGTGACCTGTATATATACAGTGTTACCTATTTATACAATGTGGCCTATATATACATAGTGTGACCTATATGTACACAGTGTGACCTATATAGATGTATATATTCATTTGTTTATAGTTACCATGTACCTGGCCTCAATAAATACATATATACATTGTGTGATCTCTATACATACATTTCTTGCGGAAGGCCGGTGGTCTTTACCCGGGTAACTGGGGTTTTTCCTCCACCAATAAAAACTGGACGCCATCATATGACTGAAAAATTGTTGAGTGTGGCGTAAAACAAAAAATCAAATCAAATCAAATCTATACATACATTGTGTGAACTCTAGATATACATTATTTGACCTCTATATGTACATTAAGTGACCTTTATATGTACATTATGTGACCTCTATATGTACATTATGTGACCTCTATATGTACAGTGTGTGATCTCTATATGTACATTGTGTGACCTCTTTTTGTACATTATGTGACCTCTATATGTTTATTAAGTGACCTCTATATGTACATTAAGTGACCTCTATATGTACATTATGTGACCTCTTTTTGTACATTATGTGACCTCTATATGTTTATTAAGTGACCTCTATATGTACATTAAGTGACCTCTATATGTACATTATGTGACCTCTATATGTACATTATTTGACCTCTATATGTACATTATGTGACCTCTATATGTACATTAAGTGACCTCTATATGTACATTGTGTGACCTCTATATGTACATTATGTGACCTCTATATGTACATTATGTGACCTCTATATGTACATTATTTGACCTCTATATGTACATTAAGTGACCTCTATATGTTTATTAAGTGACCTCTATATTTACATTACGTGACCTCTATATGTTTATTAAGTGACCTCTATATGTTTATTAAGTGACCTCTATATGTACATTATGTGACCTTTATATGTACATTGTGTGACCTCTATATGTACATTAAGTGACCTCTATATGTACATTATGTGACCTCTATATGTACATTGTGTGACATCTATATATGTACATTAAGTGACCTCCATATGTACATTATGTGACCTCTATTTGTACATTAAGTGACCTCTTTTGATACATTATGTGACCTTTATATGTACATTATGTGACCTCTATATGTACATTATCTGACCTCTATTTGTACATTAAGTGACCTCTTTTTGTACATTATGTGACCTCTTTATGTACATTATCTGACCTCTATATTTATTGTGTGACCAGTACAGTAAAAGCTTTAGTGACCACCTGTGTATAAAGACCCCTGAACCTCAATAATACCTTTTGTGTATAAATCAACCTCTATATAAAGACTACCTCTCTGTAAAGACTGGTTTTGTTGTGTCCCTAATGGGTTGTTTATATACAAGTTTTAATTTATTAGGCCTTTTTCTGTAAATTTTGGGAAAATATCATTGGCAACACAATTGGGAATTTTAGCATGAATTTGTGTCATATTGGGAAAAATTGTGTGCACACATGAAAATCTAAATGCATTTCCCCTTAAATTATTTTTTTCATTATGGTCATGAGCTCAGCATCAAATTGGGAAAAATTACATGCATTTTGCATTGATAATGGAGCCCACTTTCGATCCTCTGGATACTATAGAAAAAGTCCTGTTTATACATAATTTTCAGGGGTTGATATTAGCAGTGGTCCACTGGCCATGGACCAATGGAAAGTGAGTAATCCATTTTGTCAGTAAATTTCTCCCCTGAACTGGCCCAGTTGACCAGTAGAAATTAAGAAAAGAGCCAGCCTGGCACAGTCGGTAGCACGCTCGACTCTTGATCATGAGGTCTTGAGTTCGAGTCCAGTCAGTTGCCGGTCGGCTCCCTGTACTTCGGACTGAGACAGTAAAATTGAGGCCCCATGTCACAGTAGGTGTCTGAATGTTAAAAGAACCATCACTGCTCAATGGCAATAAGTGCTAAGCATACACCAAAATTTGAAGCCCTTCACTAGCATTTGATGACGTCTCCATATGAGTGAAAAATTATTGAGTGGGACGTTAAACAATAATAAACAAACAAATATTTAGAAAATAAAAGGCTATCTGCATGCTTACAAGATGAAATTAGTTTATCAGTTTTATCTCAAAATTCAGCAGTGTAAAATTAATACATTATTTTTTTTCAGTCACATTATTACCAGCCATTATGGACTTTAGTTGGGGGTGGTATCAAGACTTTAGAACAATCCAAACAGCCAATGGGATCTGTTCTTCCAAAGAAATGTGATTGGATACAGTCCAAAGCTGTGGCCTTTGATCCAGCCAATAACACAGTGACTACTGGTAGTGGACAATAGGTAAGTAAGATAGTAATGAAAGTGGTAATCACAGGACTGTAGTGCTCTAAGCTTATAAAACTAAGTGATGAAGAAATACCTCATACACAGTCCCTTACACAGATCCAAATTATAGAACTCTAGTGTTCTAAGCTACACTGATCCAAACTACAAAACTCTAATACTCTGAGCTGCACAGGACCAAACTATAGAACTCTAGTACTCTGAGCTGCACAGGACCAAACTATAGAACTCTAGTTCTCTGAGCTGCACAGGACCAAACTACAAAATTCTAGTCCTCTGAGCTGCACAGGACCAAACTACAAAATTCTAGTACTCTGAGCTCTACAGAACCAAACTGTAGAACTCTAGTGTTCTAAGCTACACAGAACCAAACTGTAGAACTCTAGTGTTCTAAGCTACACAGAACCAAACTGTAGAACTCTAGTGTTCTAAGCTACACAGATCCAAACTACAAAACTCTAGTACTCTGAGCTGCACAGAACCAAACTATCGAACTCTAGTACTCTGAGCTGCACAGGACCAAACTATAGAACTCTAGTGTTCTAAGCTACACAGATCCAAACTACAAAATTCTAGTACTCTGAGCTGCACAGAACCAAACTGTAGAACTCGAGTGTTCTAAGCTACACAGATCCAAACTACAAAATTCTAGTACTATGAGCTGCACAGGACCAAACTACAAAACTCTAGTACTATGAGCTGCACAGGACCAAACTACAAAACTCTAGTTCTCTGAGCTGCACAGGACCAAACTACAGAACTCTAGTTCTCTGCGCTGCACTTGACCAAACTACAGAACTCTAGTACTCTAGAGCTGCACAGGACCGAAATGAATACAAATTATATAATCACTTTATTTAATCCAAACAATTGCATGTGTACCCTGTGTTAAACCCGGCAGCATTTTATGAAAAAGTATGACTTTATAAAACTATACTTAAAGTAAGAAAAACATTAAAGCGATATAAACTGTCACAATGATTATTTTTGTCCCTGACATATAGTTGAAAATATGATAAAATGTGTGTTCAAATACATTATCAAACAGTGAAACATTGTAAAAGGTCTTCTTTTCGAAGTTATTTGTTTTATTAGAGTTTAAGTTTTCCTGTACCTTAAAAAATCCAGCTGGATTTCTGTGTGCAATAACCTTTCAGATAAATTCTTTCACCATATCAAATATACTTTGTAATTCGGTCAGGGGATCTTGGTCCTTTAGGTGCTGGGACTATGTTAAAGTGGGCTGATTTTATGCATTTTATATTTACATTTTTTATTGGAAAATGCGTGTATTATGTATTATATATGCTCTTCAATGCTATTTTAAATACCTGAAGAAAATCAGATGAATATAGATATATCAAGTCACTAAAAGAATTTTTTCTGATTTTTAATGTTACCCCTAATGCTGACATTGACAAAATCAAACAATATAACTGTGAAAAGTATGCCTACCTCATGTTTACAATCATACTGCCTTGTCCGGTGGAGTTGCATTTCATGATCATATGTCAAGAATGATAAAACCGAGAATGCAATGGGCCGATCTAAAAATGTGTCGAGATCACTCAGACTTTGCCTGATTTAGGTATGAAATGATGAAAAACGAAAATAAACGCAAAAGGTAATAAGAACAGAATGTATATTAACTGCAAATAGCATGTGTTTATCGGACACTGGGTAATCTTCGTAAAAAACTAAAAGTAATGGCGAACAAACAATAACTGATAACTGTTACATATGGCAAGATTGCTGCAATTATACACATGTATGTCTAAGCACCAGATGGTCTCTTTGGGATATATATGAGATAAAATATTACATAAAATGGACATGTAAAATTTGTCACATAACGACAGCTCATATTGCTTTAAGACACAATGAAGATGCAAGAAAATAGGCACAAATACATGTAATGTTTTAAATATCAATTTAATGTAATGACAGGGAATGAATGATAGCAACAGAAAAGAATGGATAAAACTGGAAAAAGACCTGAAGTTCACCTCATGTTAATAATCTAAAAAGAGACAGGAACTAGAGCCTGTAACATTGCATTACATCTACCGTATCTGTCCTAAAAGGGCGCCTGCTCTAACGAGGGTGCCTCTGGATATTTTTTCCATGTAGATCTACCGACTGTTAAAAAAATTCTTACCTTTTTGATATTAGTTTAGATTATACCTGAAATCCATCTTTTTTTTTTTTTTTTTTTGGTGCAATAAATATATAATATTTTGTTCATTATTTTCCCTCAGAATTACAAAACAACATCTTTTAACTACACTGGAAACAATACTTTAGCGGGGATTTTTTAGATGCAGGGAGGTCACCATTATTCATCAACAAGTGAAATGAGACCAATTATCAAACACCAATGTAGTTTTTTTTTTGTTAAAGACCAGTCAATTAAAATGCATTCACTACAGAAAAAAATTAATAATTAGGGTTCAGGATTTCAAGTAAAGTATTCTCTTTCAAATTTCCCATTTCATCTAATGCTGTCACTTAACAGGGTCAATGTTTAAAATAAGAAAACCATCCACAATTACCAACATATCCCATAATACCAGTTTCACACTTTGAATGTCAGAGAATGCATCAAAATCAATGAAATTGTCCAAACTGTTAGTTTCAATGAAGCACCTGTGTAAAATGTGTATCACTCATAGTTGCCTGATTTCTGATCTTGCAGTTCAAGCTTTAAATCTTGATTTCACAGTAATAAATTTCGCTACATTGTTTCTTTTCCATTATTACTACATCAAGTGGGATTACAAGGTAATTAAATCAGTACAGACAGCTGTATACATTGTAGATAACTTTGCATAGTGAAGTAGTGTACCATTTTTGTAACATGATCACAATTTGCATCATGAAAGACAAAATTTCAAAATAAGGACGCCTTAATCTCCAATTACTGGCGCCCTTTTTAGGACAAATACATTATTTTATAAGGTATATTGGAAATACTGGTACCCGAATAAACCAAAAACATTCTTAGTACAGTGACTCAGGAGAATTAATATATTCAAATGGAACCTGACAAATATTACTATATGACCTATTTTAAACAATGCCAGCTCCACCAAAGGGAGGTAATTTGTGAATAAATGAGATAGAAATAAACAGATAATAAACTAAAGGAGCAAAGAAAAATCCCAGCAAGGCAGGCTTGCCACACGTATACATAGTTCACTATAACTAACTCCCCCCCCCACCTTAAAGCTTTGACTCTGTTCAAAGTTATCATAAAATTAAAACATAAAATACAAAATAAATAATGGACAATCAAAATACATAATGGACAATCAAAATACATGATGGACAATCAAAATACATAAAAGTTCTTTTAAAAATTAAAGTAAAATCATATAGTTTAAAACTTCCTGGATACATAAAAATTAACAGAACTTGATAAACACATTTTTCACAGCAGAAATCCTCTATTTTTAACTTGATGATTACTGCCACAACAAGGTAATCCTACAGCACTAATAGAAACAAACAGCTTCATTATCATGTTTTTGAAATCAATGAATAAAGTTAAAAGCGTAGTTAAAGGGGCATTAGCTGTATTTTTTTTTTCAAAATTTGTTTCCCTTTTTTTGCAAACTAGATTGATATACAGTAACAAAAAGAGATATAAACAGGTATAACATTTTTTAATTTTTATTGTATATTTTTGAAAATTGCTTGAGAAATCCAGATTCGGCACATTTTCAATTGCATGTGATTAACTAACCTTACTATTTGTAAATGAATACCACACCGAACCTGATATTATTTTCACAAAATATATAGGAATATAAGATTTGTTATGCCTGTGCTTAGCGTTTATTTATTATTGTACATCAAGTACAAGTAGTAAAAGTAGAAAAATAAAAATAATTGTTTTGGTAAACACAGCTTATGCCCCTTTAAATGACTCATCCATATTTAGTCCTCTGTAAATTTTGATCCTCTGATTTTTATGGGTTGTTATGTAATATCAACCTGTTATGTAATAACAACCTGTTATGGGTTTACTTCGACTTTTCATCAAGGGCTATCCTGTTAGCAGTGAAGAGGTCATAGAGGTTGTTGTATTCACACTTCATGTAAAATATAGTCCAACTCCAGAACTCAACTTTTACAGAAAAGTCAAATATTTTGGTGTAAATGAAATTAAATCTAGTTTGAATAATCATTAAATGAAATACCACATAATACTACTTATTTCTGCCTTTTCAAAATTATACAATACGATTTGTAGTTAGTTTCAACAACATGTCATTGATCTATTTATAAATATCAAATTCCACTATATTAGGTTCCAGTGATGTTGAGCCTGCCTTGAGAAACTGTGGTATTACTCCACCATTCATCATATTGATATTGACAGCTGCAAGCATACAGCGATGTAAATAGAAATAATTACATATCACTGATACCAACATGAAGCTAAATCAGTTTCTGTTTAACTCTCAAGAAGACTATGCATGTTTTCTAAAGAATATGTATGTTTTCTAGTACATGGAAAAGTGAAAATAAAAGCAGAATAGAGGGGATAGCATTAAGTAGGAGGTGCTTGTTATGCAAATGGCGAGTGAAATTCATTATGAATAAGGTCCTGTCCATTTGATAACTATCAAATTGATGTGTTTGTCAACTAATCGCTATACAGAACCTGCCTTAATGAGATTCCCCATGCATATTTCCTTTATTCATAAACCTTATATGGTGACCATATAACCAGCGACTGCTCAATTTCAGTGGATGGTCACTCGTATACTGTGTGTATTGATATTGCAAAGGGAGGTAACTCGAACAATGAATGTTACAATTTCCAGTTCTGTTTTCTGCACAAGTTGGGGAAAATCGCCATGTCCATTGTTGGGTGTTTACACAACAATTGTCACAACTTTCGAAGTTAATCATGATTAGATTGGGATGTATAAACCTAAACTTTTTGTGTTATCGGTCTTCAAACATGGTCTTCAACAAAACACAAAGTTTTATCCATTGCCGAAAGCATTGATATCTGATAGATTGTTCTGCTACATCACGACTTTAGGCACGAATAATGTTGATGAAAATTTATTTCTTTAATGATAAACATTTCATTACCACTTTATGTTTAGGTGGTATAGAGTTACATTCCATGTAACTACACAACAGCTATAAATTTGTTTATTATCAGTGTGCACACATTTAAATAATAAACTATTGTCACTGTAATCCCAGCTACTCTTAAAATCGTCATGAAATCCTGTCCAAGCAAATTAAACATGTATATCACCAAAAGTCAAAAATATCTTAGCTGTTTCAATAATGTTCAAGTTCATTTCCATTTTCTGTTTCAAATAACTTTGATACACACTCTAGTACAGGTCTTTTGTGGAAGGATACTGTAGTATACTGTATGTAAATTTATTTGAACGGTATTTTGATATTAGTGTCTTTCGCACTAAAGTCACTGCGCTAATTCAAGGGCAGCGCTAATATTTATCCATATTGTCATTCTGTATACATGACAAAGATACTGAAATTACTTGTGTGAATTTAAGATTGGGCTGATAAGTCTATACCCCTTACAGCACTAAAATATGATTGTGCTAATTTAAATACACATACAGTATGTCCTTCGTAATAAAAGAATTAACTGCACCTGTTCCACTCTAGCAGCATTCCTTCTACTAATCCATCTAGTTTGAGTCCACTTTTACCAAACATTTTTACAGTATTTGCCACTGTCTTGAGTTGTCTCCTTTTATAAATTCACAAGAACTTGGTCGTTGTTTGTTATCTGTACGAGGCCTATTGCGAACTGAGAGTAAGACACGGCCTACTGCCTAGATCGATTCTGTTTTGACTATACAGTTCGGTGGTTCATTACACATCTGTGCCCAAAGTTTTCACTTCTTTGTGATTTGTATCGGAAATCGTCTGCCTCTTCCCATTGAGCCTTGATATGTTTGATTACCTTTGTTTTGTACCTGGTTAGTATTTCTATATTTATTCTCATAAAATAAGGCTTCATTCGCTTTATAAACAGCAGTGTTCGATCTAGGAACAAGGGGGCCAGTCAGGCCCATGCTATTAAAATCAGGGGGCCATTTTCAAAAAGAAGAGGACATAACATATAAAGAAAAACTGACCAGTTGTGACGAGTTTAGAGTTTACTGTAACCATCATAATTGTCCATGTACATTGTTCACCAATATACAAAAATTGGTACATCCTGTAGTGAAGGGATTTACTTTTTAAAATTTTGTGCATACACTATAGTTCACGTACAAGATTTGTCATCATAAGTCAACCAGTTTTTTAAACTTTTGTCGTGTAACCACTGATTTTGAAACTTTCGTGGGTGACTGAGAAAAAGTCCGATATTCTCTTCATGTTTTTAAATTTTGACAGAGAGAAAAACGTTGTCTGCACATATGTTAACTAGTGTTATATTAGGGAATTAGTTGAACACATAGAAATAGACAGAGTTAGCCTCCGGAAGTGGAGAGCGACAGGAAGCATGAGTCTGGCAGATGGCGCCAATTTAAATAGTGACAGGGAACTCGCTAGAGGCGAATTACGTGAGTAATCTTAGTTAATTTACATGGTAGCAGAGCGTAAAACATGGCAAGTAGCTTCAAGAACCCACCTGCGTTTAACCCGCAGTCAATGACGTATGAAACTTGGAAAAACGAAATAGAAGTATGGCAGCTTGTCACCGAATTAAAGGAGGAGAAACAAGCACTTGCGGTCTCACTTACGTTGACGGGAAGTGCACGGGAAACGGCAATGGAAGTTCCAGCGGCAGAACTGGGTTCAGCGGAAGGTATGGTCAAAGTAATAGAACAACTAGACAAGGTATTTCTCCGTGACGATAAAGACAAAGCTTACGAAGCTTACAGAAATTTTGACATATTTCGCAAACCGGATACCATGTCGATGTCAGATTATATAGTAGAGTTTGACAAACGATACAACAAGTCGAAAAAATACGAAATGACCCTACCTGATGCAGTATTGGCATTCAAACTGTTAGACAATGCAGGTCTTTCGTCTAATGAAAAGCAATAATCTTTGACAGCATCTACTGACTTAAAGTACGTTTCCATGAAATCAGCGTTAAAGCGCATCTTTGGAGAAAATTCGGGTACATATACCATAGTTAACAAGACATCTAGCATTATTGTGAAACAAGAGCCAGTGTTTTATACACAACAAAAGAGAAATGGTAATAAACGTGGCACTAACCCACTAAATAAATTTGGAAAACGAACAAAATGTGCTATATGCCAAAGTATATTTCACTGGGCCAAAGACTGTCCAGAAAAGGGAAGCCAAATATACTCCATTATCAATCGCTTCTGCCATTGCCAATGTTTCTCCAGCCAGAGTGCTTCTTACCACTCTTCTAATCGATTACTGTTCCAAGCAATTTTATCTGGTTGTCCTTCCCCAGATTTTGAAATTTCAATCTTACTGTTTCTGCCTTCAAATTCTTTATGATTTTGTTTGCATCATTTAATGATGGAGGATTGTGTATACGTGTTCACCAGTGCAGATTGACAAAAGTATCTCCACACGATAAGGAAAGGGAGGATGAAACTAACAAAACTGATGAAAAGCATGATACAGAAGAGAGAATAAACGTAAGAAGTGAAAGTGACTCTGAAAATGAAGATAACAGTGGGTATAATCATACCAAAAGACTGTCCAGAAAAGGGAGCATCTGTGAACCTTGCAAAATGTGATGAGGATATAGTAGAAAATTGCAATTTGACACTCTTTACTAAAGAAAGTGAATATAGAGGTAACGAAATTTTTGTACTTGAAGCACTTGGATCTGCAATTATAGATACGGCATGCACATCCACCGTTTGTGGTGAAAAGTGGTTTCAAGATTTTACACAAAGAATTAGTGAAAAAGATGTTCAGACATATGCTAGCCGCAGGGCATTTAAATTTGGAGAAGGGAAAATAGTGTATTCCTACAAGCGCGCTAATATACCAGCAGTTATAGGCAACACCCACTGCAAAATTGTTACAGAAATCGTGAAAGCAGACATTCCACTTTTACTTAGTAAATCGTCTCTTAAAAAAGCTGAAACAGTCTTGGACCTAAAAAATGACAAAGCGATCATGTTCAATCAACCTGTTGAATTAGAATTCACTTCCAGTGGACACTATTGTGTGAATATCCTGAAAAAGAGTTCTAATGTCAGTTCATCTTGTGAAGAGGAAGAACTTGAATTCACAGATCTAAAGGACATGAATAAGACTGACAAAAAACAGATTATGCTGAAACTTCACAAGCAGTTTGGCCATGCAACATATGATCGTTTATCCCAGTTGATCAAAACTAGTGGAACAACAGATGCAGAAACGCTAACCATGCTGCACTCAGTATGTGAAGATTGTGAAATTTGTGTCATAAACAGGAGGCCTAGACCAAGACCAGTGGTAGGACTTCCTTTGGCATCTGAATTCAATGAGATGGTAGCTGTAGATCTTCATGAACTTGACCACAGTGTATGGTATTTGCACATCATAGATGAATTTACTCGGTTTAGTGCAGGAAGAATAATGAGGTCAAAGCGATCATCAGAATTTGTTAAAAAATTCTTAGAGTCTTGGATTGCAGTACACGGTGCTCCAAAATGCCTTTATAGCGATAATGGTGGTGAATTTAACAGTGATGAGGTACGTGATATGGCAGAAAACTTTAACATTTAAGTGAAAACTACAGCAGCATATAGTCCATGGAGCAATGGTTTATTAGAGAGACATAATCAAACACTCACTGAGATCTTACTTAAGACAAAATCAGACAACAACTGTGACTGGGATACTGCACTTAGCTGGGCACTTATGGCTAAAAATGCACTCAGCAATGTCCACGGTTACAGCTCATACCAATTAGTATTTGGGAGAAATCCAAATCTTCCCAGTGTCTTAACAGACAATCCACCAGCTCTGGAAGGGACCACCATGAGTGCAATTGTAGGGAGACACATTGAAACCTTGCATTCAGCAAGAACTGCTTTTACAAAAAGTGAATGTTCAGAAAGAATAAGAAGAGCTCTTAGGAAACAAATCAGACCAAATGGTATCCAATTTCAAAATGGAGATAAAGTCTACTATAAAAGACCAGAATGCAAAGAGTGGAAGGGACCTGGAACTGTAATAGGACAAGATGGGGCTGTAGTATTTGTCAGACATGGAGGATTGTTTATACGTGTTCACCAGTGCAGATTGACAAAAGTATCTCCACACGATACGGAAAGGGAGGATGAAACTAACAAAACTGATGAAAAGCATGATACAGAAGAGAGAATAAACGTAAGAAGTGAAAGTGACTCTGAAAATGAAGATAACAGTGGGTATAATCATAATGACATTGAGGAGTCTGTCCCGAGAGAAACACTTAGAATGGCAATCAAAAATGTGAAAGTAGGACAGACAGTAAAGTACAAGGATGTACAGACAGGTGAACAATGTGTGGCAAAAATTACTAGTCATGCTGGGAAAACAACAGGAAACAATAAGAACTGGTTTAACCTCCAGTACTTGGAACCTGAAAATATGAAAGGGTCTGAAATCTCAGCTGATTTAAGCAGAGTACAGGAATTGGAACAGGTTGATGAAGCAAAGGATACTGGTAATGAACACAGTGTGATGATTCTGGATGATGTTTCATTTAAGAAAGCAAAACTCAAAGAACTTGAATCCTGGAAAAACAACAGGGTTTATGTTGAACAAAAGGATGTTGGTCAGAAATGTGTATCAACAAGATGGATATGTAGTCTCAAGGACACACCAGATGGAACAACTCATAAAGCAAGGTTGGTTGCACGAGGATTTGAAGAAATAAATAAAGATGATATACAGAAGGACTCTCCAACATGTGGATCAGACTCTCTTAGAATGGTATTAGCCGTAATAGCACAAAAAACGCTGGAATACGCACACCATGGATATAAAAACAGCATTCCTTCAAGGCTCAGAAATTGAGAGAGAAATCTTTGTTAAACCGCCCCCAGAGGCTAAATGTGAGGGTCGAATAATATGGAAACTCAGGAAATGTGTATATGGACTGTCAGACGCTTCCCTTAGTTGGTACAACAGAGTAAAAGAAGTCCTTGAACAGCGTAGTGTAACGGTCTCAAAACTAGATCCTGCTGTTTTCTTTTTGGAAAAACAAAGACAACAAGGTAGAGGGAGTTCTAGCTTGTCATGTTGATGACTTTTTATGGGGAGGATCTGACGAATTCAAAAAAAATGTCATTAACAAAATTAGATCTATTTTTTTATTGGGAAAGAAGATGGTGAAGAAAATGGATCATTTCCATATATCGGAATAGAACTGTCTAAACATGGAATAATTCAGCTAGCACAAATACGATACCAAACAAACCTTCAACCTATTGTAATTGAAAAAAATCGCTTAGCAGAAAAGGAAGCACAAGTGACACAACTTGAAAAAGAAAACCTGCAGTCAAAAATTGGGCAGATCCTATGGATTGCCAGACAGAGTAGACCAGATGTTATATTTGATGCTTCTAACCTTGCCTCAGCCTTGAAAGGAGCCAATGTACAGACATTAAATGATGCAAACAAAATCATAAAGAATTTGAAGGCAGAAACAGTAAGATTGAAATTTCAAAATCTGGGGAAGGACAACCAGATAAAATTAGTCATCTTCAGTGACGCTTCTCTTGGTAATTTACATGATGGAAGCACCCAAGGAGGGCACTTCATTGTACTACTTGGAAGTGAAACTGGACATATCTCGCCACTAACGTGGCAGTCAAAGAGAATTAGAAGAGTGGTAAGAAGCACTCTGGCTGGAGAAACATTGGCAATGGCAGAAGCGATTGATAATGGAGTATATTTGGCTTCCCTTTACACTGAATTGATGACTGGAAATGCTGAGCCTAAGAATCTGCCAATCGTCTGCTTGACTGACTGCCACTCACTTATGGATGCTATCAAATCTACAAAACAAGTTTCAGAGAAAAGACTCAGACTGGAAATTAGTAGCATAAGAGAACTGATTAAACAACACCAAATAGAAGCAGTGAAATGGATTGACACTAAAGATCAGCTAGTGGATTGCTTGACAAAAAAAGGAGCTTCTAGTCTGCACCTCCTCAAAGCACTAGAAGAAGGCACCTGGTGGCACAGGTGCTTGGAACAGTAATCGATGCCAGCAGTTACTACTTACCTGTATATATGTTTTTATTATCCTGTATATACGTTACAAAAAACTTTCATGTTCAACCAGAAACATTTCATCTTTAAAGAAGAAGGGGAGTTTGTTAACTAGTGTTATATTAGGGAATTAGTTGAACACATAGAAATAGACAGAGTTAGCCTCCGGAAGTGGAGAGCGACAGGAAGCATGAGTCTGGCAGATGGCGCCAATTTAAATAGTGACAGGGAACTCGCTAGAGGCGAATTACGTGAGTAATCTTAGTTAATTTACACATAGACGCATTACATAATACGCTTGACAGCATATATCAGACCTTAAGCATTGGCAGACTCTGACACTGAAGCCTCGTTTTAACTAATAATACCAGGCAGTTACTTCCGGCTATGTGGTTTGCTCAAGACTATCCATAACCCAAATATTCAGTCGCTTCGATCACTGCATTAACCTAGCGTAGTATGGAGATAATCGGAAATGGAGCAGGTTTGAATTATTCGCGTTAGACCATCCACGATGTTACATTCCATGATATTACATTCTAAGGTATTATTTCAGCTTATGCGCGGACATTTAATTGAAATAAAGTTATCACTGGGAAGTTTAGCATTGCGCCCGAGTGGTCTATCATTGAATTTTTATTGCGCCATGTCTGATTTCAGCGGGCCATTGACGCAATGGCGCGGCCTAGATTGAACACTGAAACAGGGGGTTGATTATGTTTCAGCTCCCGATATTTCCAGCTTTATGTCATTTGGATACATTTGTACTGCATAGCAGCTGTAACCGCTTTTTGAAGTGTTTCGGGTTGAGTACATTTCACTGCATAACAAAAATCTTAGATATCACTACGGTTATCGGAACTTATCCAAGAACATTTTCATTTTACTTTCTTTCACGAATTGCAGTTCTCTGGGTAAGCTAAGTGATATAAGTCCTCTATCGCTTGTCCATAATCAGGGAAAGATTCTGTTTCTCTCTGGTGGCGCAGTTTTGCTTCGGCAAACATAACTTTCTTTCATGGCTTTGTGACCAAAGGGATCATCTAATTCTCTAGTTAAATTGTTCCTGTCATTTTTTACATCATCTTAGAGTCGTATGTTTCAGCCTGACCACAAGAACAGTAAATAGTTCTTTCAGTTTCTGATTACCATCCCAGTCATTTAAGTCAGCAATGTTCTGAAAATAGCCATTAAAATCACACTATCATCGCCGCTAAGTGTCTGTTTCACTGTTTTTTGGCAAACGCTGTCACTTCAGGTCATTGAAGTTTCAAATGATGGCACACTCAAGATACCAGGATCTCTAGCAGAACTTTGATAACGTAGGGAAGGTAACATTCTTAGTCGTATATTTATTTTGAAATTGGTGTCTGTCCCATCTGATGACAAGCAATTCTTCTGTTTGTTCACTTTACTATAATGGAATTTTGAAGTTATATTTCTTTAGTTACAACTCAGAGGAGGAAGATAAATTCCTCAGATTTGAAATAGGAGATTTAGATGCAAATTCAACACAAATTCGCAGAAATCTAATATGAATAAGTCACCGACTGATAGGATTATTCTGTGCATTGACGAGGACAACTAGACTAACATTGACTCACTACCGGTAAACACTCAGTACACTGAGACACCAGAACTTATGTGCTCTGTACCTGGCAATGGTAATCTTTTAGATTTTATTTATTTATTTAAAAAAAAAAAAAATGATGTGAGCATCTAAAGCCACAATGTCGGCCGTGTGGGTTACACTCAGGCAGAGTCTATGGTCGTTTAAAACTTAAACTGTTAATTAACAATTAATACCTGATCTGAAAAAAATCAAAACCTTTAATTGCAATCATTTTGATAAAAATCATGAATGGATATAGGGGTTAGTTTACACATATTGACACACAATTATTATTATTTACCAGTTCAAATTGATAAAAATTCACGTTTTTATTATGGCACTGGTGTGTATACTCTAGCATGTGCAGCAATGATTGGCAGAATGGCAGGATAAGAGTAATACTATTTTTTACCAGTTTTAGTCCAGAATAAACCTTAGAAAATCATTCTGAACTTTATCTTTTGCCTTATGCCATCCCCAACTTCAGATCCATAACAAAGTATTGTTCCTACTGTACAGTCAAATAATTATGCCCCACTCCCCTTCATAGTAGGAGGGGCATATTGCTTTGCCACTGTCAGTTGGTAGGTCGGTCCATACACCAACAGTTCTTGTTCATTATCTCTGCAGTAGTTGCACATATTGAAATGAAATTTTGTATACAGATATGTCTCGAGAATGTCTAAGTTAAGTACGGTAAGTATTTAGTTACAGTCAAACTATTTTGACAGAGTTTTTCCCTTGAACTAAAATACTTTTCCAATAATTCAGTTTCTGTTTAGTGGGGGGCATGCATAACTGTTTTACAAACAGCTCTTGTTTGCATTTCGTTATTACATTTAGGTAAATATACATGTACATATATTAAATAAACTGGACAGAGCTCTTCTTCCTTGAAGTGCTAATTGCTTTTGTGTTTTATGAAAACAACTGGTTTTTTTTCAACAAAATACCCAAATACACAAACTCATCTACAATTGACAGTTTTTCTTGATTGACTCTAAAATCAACATCAACTTTATAGTTACCCTTTCTAAAAACAAGAATTTTAGATTTATCACCATTAATTTCAAGATTCCATATGTGACAATATGAATAAAATTTATCTATCAATATTTGCAGGACATCTGTGGTCTTTGCAAATATATAACTCTATCATCTGCAACAAGAGTATGCTTTGTACATTGCCATTTACACGTACTCATTTAGATTCATCTTAATCACAATCCCTAATTAAATTCTCTTCTATATCACTAGCAAAAAGCAGGAACAAAAGTGGCAACAAAGGTTCACTTTGTTTCAATCCCAATTACAACTTTACCTTGTGACCATTTTGTAGGATAACTTCCACTGTTGTAAATGATATTCAAAAAGTTTGGCGATGAGTGCTACCAATATCAGTAAATAATTCACCAAGTAATTCATTACTCCCCAGAACTTTCCCCCCTTTAATATTTTTAATTGCAGTGTGTTCAGTGATATTTCCAAGTCCACAGACTCATGTGACAATCACAAATTATAAATATCATTTTCACTGTTATATCAAGAACAGTTTTGAAATACTCATAAAAATCATCAACATTCAAATTACACTTATTCGCTACACTGTTGCGCAATGCATGTACCTTTTCCCAAAAGGAGAGGGTTTTCACATGTTAAATTACATAATTTCTCTCCAGATATTTCAAAAATCTTTTTTTAATTTTTTACAATCATTATTAAACCATTCATTATTCTTTACTAAATGTCTATTTTTAGTAGTATGCACTTTACCAAAAATATTCTTTGATAAATCTTCATGAATATCTGTTACTGTTGTTGTATTGTTGTTTAACATCCCACTTTAGAATCTTTCACTCATATGCAGATGTCCGTTTCCATTACAAAATCCATAGAGCTACCAATACTATTACTACCTCTCTCTACCTATGTGAGGATTAATCTTCCATAATGCTTCTTTAAATAAGCCATTATTAGTATCATTCCAATGTATATGTACATGCTTATCATCAAAATCAACATCATTTTAAGTAACAGTCTTAGTACTATATTCAGTATTAATTTTAAACCACAGTGGTGCATGATCAGAAACTTTATTATAATCTAATACATTAAAATTAGCTATAAAATCATTGTACCCATTATAGGTAATAGTACATTTCATATTTTTTTATTTAATCTTAAAAGCCATTCATTTCCACAAAACACAGAAAGAAATCTAAAACAAAAGACTAGGCCTGCATCTGTGGCACACTGTACATGCCCATATTGCCACAGATCTAGGTCATGTTATGGTTTTGTTTGTTTGTTTGTTGTTGTTTAACGTCCCACTCAAGAATATTTCACTCATATGGAGACGTCACCAAATGCCGGTGAAGGGCTTCAAATTTTGGCCTATGCTCGGCACTTACGGCCATTGAGCTTTGAGGTTTCTTTAACATGCCGACACCTACTGTGACACAGGACCTCCAGTTTTTACTGTCTCATCCAAAAGACAGATCATGTTATGAAAAGAAACACAGGCCACAAAAATGAAAATTTGCTTCATAGTTACGTTGCTTGTAAGCTGAACAGAAAAAAGGAGTGTTAGGTGTAGTGCAGTTTTTGTCAAGCATCTCTGATAAACAGCTTCCTTTGACATCACCATATATTCCTGTCAGATATAACCTGTCACTCAAATTGTGTGAAATTGGCTCTCATTTCACTTCAAATCACATAATTGCTAGGCTAATTACCAGGCCCTTCTTGTTTTCACAACCTGTAATGCTGAGCATCAGTAGTGTTGATAGGTTTCTCAGTAAATTGATGAGATATTCTATATAATTACACCTATTGTGTTTGCATTATAAAATATATGATCAGCTGGTAAATACTGAAGTCTGAATTGAACTACATAACATATGGATCTATATAGGCCTGCACAGATTTTCCATAATGAATGTGTTGATTATAATCTTTTAAACAGACCAATGAAAGTTTGTTATTTCACAACATAATATGCATTTGTCTTGTTTCAATTGATTTGAAGGATTTGCTTGTAGGCTAGCCTATATACTGAAATACTAAAGAAATCATCGCGGCATTTTCCAGCTGATTCAGCGATTGCTAAAAATGTCAAATAGAATGGCTACCTACAGTTGTTGCTAACAAATATTAGCAATCATACTCATACTTTCTGTGGTATATTCCACTGATAAAATACCAGAATTCAAACGAAAATTTGTTGTAAACAACAATCATCTGTTGCTATCCAAATCAGACATGGTAGGTCTATTAGCCATTTGCATACAGCACATTCAGCAATTCTCTTTTGACACATGTAACCCTCCTCTACTGAATGGGCGAATATTAATAATCACAAACTAAATCTGAGAATAAGTATTCAAAATCATCCAAATCAGTAGTTTCTTTCAAAATGATATAAAAAAAATTCAACCTTACTTTCATTTAGTATTTGCTATCTCATGTCAAAACAGCTGTTGAGCTATTACGTCATATGAAAACACCTCCGGCAAAGTCAGTATTCTGGAATGAATGTAGTATCCATTGGATGACAGTTTCACAGAAAAATAGTTATATATGTATATATATATAAAAAATAATGATTGTTTTTCATTTTTTGAACATCATCGGGGTATAAAAGCAATTGCTCATGGAAAAAATTCATTGTGCAGCAGAGCTGCAGCTGAAAAACAATCCTTAACTCAATTACCTGAGAACTTACTTAAAACATCAACTACAGGTAAAAATTCATGGATGTTATCAGTTTGTATATAATCACATTTATTACCTGTACTCCCACATATCAAAGTCATTCCCAATGCTGAATACTTACGATACAACATTCTTATTTCATAGGAAAAATCTTTATCATTTTACATACATGGTTATAAATATATATATGTGTGTGTGTGTGTGTGTGTGTGTGTGTGTGTGTGTGTGTGTGTGTGTTGATAAAAGTAGAATTTTCTGGAGGAACATAAACAAAACAAAACAAAAAATTTGTCAATTTCTCCAGCCGCAAGACATTTATCAACTTTAATTATGTGCATACTACTACATTCTTGTTCATATACCCATATATATTTGCTCAATTATTTTTATTTACAAATATCCCGTCATCAAAACCAGAAATATAAATATTTTCATTTCCTTTAACCCATGTTTCAGAAAAAAAACATAATTATTTCCAATTTCTATACAAAATCTACATCACTAACTTATATAAACCAAAGCTTTCCAAACAAGATAGTCAACATGAGTGGAATCAGATCTAGTGTCATCTATTCAAAAGAAAACTACCATATTTTCTGTATTAGTAGGCCCCTTTCTATTAAATGCCCCCCCCCCCCACACACACATTTGTTTTATGTCAAAAAGCTTCACTAGTTGGAGTCTACATACATCTTATCATTGCTATCTTTTTGTAAACAAAAAAAAAAAAAAAAACAAAAAAAAAAAAAAAAACCTGTCAACCAATCAGATTTAACTTGCATGCATTTTAATAGGTTGAAACTCTGATATATAAACTGTATGGGTATTTAACCATTGCCTGGAAACTGCAGCTGTAGGTTGCCAGATTCACTGAGCTCCAATGACCTGCTGTTGTTATCATTTATCTAGATTCCAGCAGTCAATTAATGAAAATTTTGTTTTATGTTTCCTCACTATGTTATTAAATTAACCATCCTCACCTCCATCATTTTAAATCCGTCCTGGTTTCTGGCTTTCTACGGTTATTGATTCCCAAGCTGAAAAGCTGAAAGTTAGCCAAACTGTAATATGTTTTAGATAACTAACTATTAATAAGTCTACTTATTTTTTTTTTTTGTATAATTTGTTATTTATGAAATTTTATAACAATAGACTACATTAACATTGAATTAACAACTTTCACTCCATATCCATTTTCACAGATTTTTGTTCTGCATGCATGAATACATGCATACATATGTAAAGTACATAATGCATCTCTTTACAGACTTGAACACGGGAATTGTAAACATACACATACACATCTGCTGAAATATACTACAGGAAAGCATATAAACATTTATATATCAATATACTTTCATGTGCATACACACACATATGTGACCACACATACGTATACACATACACATACATGAAAGTTCATATAATTTACTCGCATATTATCCATGGCATAACTATGTACATGTATGCTTATACTTCATATATTATAAAGATCTCATATACATACATGAATATACACACTTAAATACAAACAGACCCATTCTATTGGTTTATATTTTGGTATCTGACATTTTTTATATTTTTACCACCGAGTGGACATATTGTCCCTGAGGATACTTGTCACTCGGTACATATACATGTACATTTAATGGATAAACAAGTACCTAAAAATTGCATACTGGATGGCACGGCGCCCAGTATAAAAAAGTGTCCTTCTGTGAAGTCTATCGGGAGCACAGACTCGCAGAGATTGTTTGGTGCTCCTCAGGTTGTCCTTCGGGACATTACCAATTTAACGTTTGTACGGTCAAAATTTGACCAGTTATGGTATAAACATAATAATGCTTATGTTCCCATAAAAAATTGTTAGATTCTACTTGACGACATTTTTGATAGTTCATTTTCAAATAATATACCAACAATTTTTAAGTGTTCTGTCAAAAATTGTAAAACATGTCATATATTAATAACCGATCAAGTGTTCACCAGCAATCTGACAAATAAGCATTACAACATCAGAAGCTGGGATCATCTAGACTGCAAATCATCTAACGTTGTTTATGGAATGAGTGTACCTTGTGTGGTTTGATTTATGTTGGCGAAACTAAGGGGCCCTTAAATAAAAGAGTATCTGGTCATCGATTCGAGATTAATAATGGGGGTAACCAGATACTCTATCGACATTTCAACTCTCCTGACCATTCCATCTTGTCTATGAGAGTGCGTATAATTGAAAAAATATACCAATGGACCAACAATCCCACCTTGAGTACCCCCTTCTGTAGACAACATGAAGAATTTTGGATTAAACAGCTTTTTGGCACTGCATATCAGTGTAGGCAGTCTATCAAGCCCACTGTGTAATGGTGTTAATGTGATGGAACTTTTTAATTCTAATGTAAGATGTAAACGAAGTCACGGACATCGTTCATACAACCGACCCTACACACATGATGTCACTTTTTCATCTCTTTTACCTTACGTTAACAAAAAATTGGGTCTTCATCACATTCGCAGCAATCTTTATTCTGTTCCTTTTACAAATCTTAATAAACTTTTTCAAGAAGCAAGAATGAACCCCTACAGGGATTTTTCAACCCCAGAATACATACTAAACTCCATTATAATGGACATCGGTTATCACAGACTGTTTAAGCCTGCACACGTTACAAACGATGACTGTTCTGAACAGAAACGTTCTTTCCTTAAACTTAAATTTACAAATAAAGGCATAGACGCTTTAAACATTGGCAATGTTCTAAATCAGAAAAAAGTTCAGTCCTGTATTCCACCATATTTTAAACTGAAGACCACGTCTTGCATTTCATATAGCTATACACCTAGCATCGCATCCAAGATATTCAATTACAAACAGGTTTTGCAGTGCCTAGACATCAACCATCTTCTACACAACACTGTCACATGTTCATGTGCTTCATCTCCTTTCAAATACAATCCTATCGGGCATGTCATTACCGGCGTCGTTTCTATTGTTGAAAATGAAAGCCTCAAAAATCTTATTTTAAGGGGCCCTAAATACCAGGAAGCCCGTTCCTTTAATTGGCATCAGAATTTCAGTTTAGTTATGGATTCTGTTAAAGATTATGCCAGACGATGGGCCAAACATGAAGATGTAGAACCAGACATTTTGTCTGAATGGCTGAATGCCATATGATGGTTGATCAAATCTCGCATTCGAAAACTTAAAGGGACTATGAAAACACGTTATCCCTCTGTATTTAATGATCCAGAAGTAATAACTGAACTGGATAGATTACATGACCAATATGTACTGGTACCACCAGACAAAGCCTCAAATAATAAAGTTTTTATTTGTAAGGCACATTACTATAATTGTTTATTGGAAGAACTTGGGTTTAATACGAATTCTGGAAATCCTACATACACACGTAGCTCACTTTCAAAAGACGAGATCCTTCAAAATCAAGTGTCAGTATTATGCTCATTTGATATACCTACAACGGATACCGATTTCGAGCTACCACATTTATATTAGATACCTAAACTTCATAAAACACCATATAAGCAAAGATACGTAGCAGGATCCAGCAAATGTTCTAACAAACCTTTATCTTTTACTCCTTACCAAGATATTGACAGCCGTTAAGGAGAAAGATTCTAAACAGCTTTTAGAAAATTTGAAGGCACACAATTTTTCTCGAATTCACAGTATTAAAACTTATGACTTCTCTACTCTCTACACAACTATTCCACATAAAAATTAAAAGAAAGACTTTTCAGCATCATAGACAACTGTTTTTTCACTAAAGGTGGTACCCGAAAATTTAAATATCTAGTGATTGGCTATCAGGATACTTATTTCGTCAAACACCACTCTGATTCTACACATAAATATACTGAAGTTGATATAAAAAACATGCTGAAATTTCTAATAGACAATATATTTGTAATGTTCGAAGATGTGGTCTTTCAACAAAATGTTGGCATTCCTATGGGAACCAATTGTGCTCCTTTATTGGCCGACCTGTTCCTTTACTCATACGAAGCAGACTTCATTCAGAAACTGCTGAATCAAAAGAAGAAAAAGTTTGCGGTGTCCTTTAATCTGATATTTAGATATATTGACGGCGTTTTGTCAATTAATAATGACAGTTTTCATACATATGTCAATGCGATATATATCCCAGTGAACTAGAAATTAAAGATACAACAGAATCAAGTACACATGCTTCATACTTAGACATTTTACTTAATATAAACACAGATGGGAAATTAGCAACTAAGCTATACGACAAACGCGACAATTTCGGCTTTCCCATCGTAAATTTTCCACATTTAAGTAGTAATATCCCTTAGTCACCCGCATATGGAGTTTATATTTCACAAATGGTCCGATATGACAGGGCGTGTACAGCTTATGAAGATTTCATATACAGAGGTAAACTACTCACTGACAAATTATTGACACAGGGATATTGAAAACCGTGTTTAATGTCAACGTTCCGCAAATTTTACGTTCGGTATAATAGTCTTGTTTGAGACTACTCTGTTTCAATAAGTTAAATGTTGAGTTGCCTTTTCGTTGGTAGTTGTTACGATATCTGTACCAATTGTGACGAGGATACACTCCTCACTTGTTTCATTGGACTTGACTGTGGACTTACGGCGGGTGTGACCGGTCGATGCTTACTCCTCCATGGCACCTGATCCCACTTCTTGGTCTCCAGAGGTCCGTGTTTGTCCATTTTTACCGGATTTGTATCTATGTCCTGGACATTGTATTGGTTTATACTTTGGTATCTGAAATTTTTTATACCCATATAACATTACATTGTGTTTCTATGTTACTTCTTCAGACTAATGCATTAAATATAAATATTCACTTCTGTATTGTGTATAAAAACAGAGAGAGAGAGAGAGAGGGGGGGGGAGAGAGGGAGAGAGAGAGTAGTACAAAATTAAATTATACATGTAGATATAAACCAACAGTATCTCATTGGATTATTCATTTGAAACAAAAATGCACACATTAAGAACTGTTGCTGACATGAGGGAAAGGCAGTAAACATACATGTGCGTTTATTGAGTCGCTACCATTGTCTTTGTAAACTGAAAGTAATCTTCACCTTTTTTCACTGCTATACATTTTAGAACATTATAATTATTAGTTATCAACTTCTTGAATCCAATACTAGATATGGGTTGCTGTAAACATTTAGTTTTATAAATGTAATGTTTCATTACTAGTACAATAAAGTTGTCTACAGTACTGAAAAAAAAAAACCCATTTCTTTATTGAAAGCAAATGGTATAAATAAACTGTCTAATATACTACAGAACTCTTGTATAAAGTTTTGAACAATGTCACAAAGTGCAATTTCAAGTTTTTTCGAATTCGGAGTTACACCTTGTACAGTAGGGACTGTCAACAGTATCTGCTCTATATAAATAAGAGTTTGTAGTAAGAATATATTGATTAATTCTGTATTGAAACCACTGTAGCTTAGCTTCTTTTGTTACTTGAAAGGGAAGTTTGGAAATTTTACCTCATGTTTGATCATTAAAGTCAAATATTTCCTCCCATTTTTTTTCGACCAGTAGAGATACACATGCTGTTGCCTTTCATCAGCAAATTGTAATAAAGTTTTGCTCCTTTTGTACACTTCAGAACTATTTTCAAGTTAAAAAGTAAGCATGGATAGGATAGAGGCTCACAAGGTCTAGTACTTTCTGTAATGTATTTCTGAATGATACGGGTAATACTTAGGAATTGTAAAAAGATAGAATTAATATTTTATCTTTCTTTAAATTCTTGAAGATTATATAAGCATTTAATATTATAATCTTTAAGAAGATCATGAATACAGACATTTCCTTTTTTAAACCATTGTTTGTTAAAAATAGTTTTATTGTCTACAGTTAATTCTTTATTGTACCAAATAGGAATTCCAGCTACTGTGCTGATGTGACCATCACTGACTTCAGCAGTTTCAACAACTTTTTCCCAGGCCTGGAAAACTTCTTTCCAAAATATATTTGTAGTTTCTTTTAGACACATATTTATAAAATCTGTTCCACAATTCGTAAGCATATTTTCATTTATTTTTGTAAAAAGTATTTTTTGCCACTTACTAGTTGTAGTGTAGAGCCTCCTCACCCAGGTTATTTAGAGAGATTTTATATAAGTTTTCAAATGTAACATGTTAAGTCCCCCTCTAAATAATTTTTTACAACTATATCTCTCTTCAACTTGTCAGATTTACTATTCCATAACAATGCAAAAAGATCTGAATTTAATTTATTTATGAAATTAACACTTGGGTTAGGTATTGACAAAAACAAATTGTTAAATTCTATCCAAGTTTTAATTAGAGATTTCAGTTTTACAAGTTTTTTTGTCAAAATTTAATTTAGGTATTCTAAAATGATCAACATGAAATTCTATACCAAGTAAATTAAAAGTTCTATTTCCATATTGTAAATTAAATTAAGGGTTTGTCACCTCACTGTATTTTCTATTTCCAACCCAAACAGCCTGAGTTTTGTTTAGATTCATTTTCAAACAAGAAAAACTTTCAAATACAGTGAACCCTCTTTACAATGACCATATTTGTTCCCATATAGGAATGATGTTATATATCGAATTTGTCACTGTAATGAATTTGATGTGGTGGGCATTTTATAGTTAGCTCCCTTGAGTATTATTTACGCATATATTTGTACATGTAAATAAATAAACTCAAAACAACATTAAAATCTCTATAAAGATGTATAGATAAAGTACATGCAAGTTAATCTTGTGAACATTGATGCACAATTATTTTTTAATTAAATCGGTCATAAATTGATGATGTCTTAAAATGTATGAATCGTGTACAAAATGCCCGGATGTAATAGTATATCTCCAGATTCCGATTTAGACACTTTATTGCTAAAATAAAAAATGCAGAGATTGCTGATACAATTCACTTAAAAATGTGTTTCATAAATAAAGTTTTAGTAAAATGTCTACTGCTATCGCAAGTACTGAAATAATTTAAAGATCCGCCATTGTAACTACATCGGAACGAACATGTAGCCTAACGGAACTTTGTATTTTTTAATCTTTATTTATCAGTCTCAGTTTTTCAATTTGTACCCAGCTTGTATTTCACGTCCTGTCGGTTCAGTTCAAACGAAACCTACTGATGGCTTATAAACATTAGGCCTATTGACGTACAGGTAAGAGTGACTCAAGCGCTAATTGTTGACACCTAGGCCATCACCTATCAGTGGAGATTAGAAAACAATTGACGGTGTAATTGTTTTATTGGCGATTATTTTTTCCTATGAACTCAACTGTGAAGAAAATCAAGAATGATAACAATACCCAGATCAGCTGGTGGGTTCTATGTTACGTCGTTATAAAGAGTTTATTTACTCTGAGTTTTGTAGATTTGTTCCTGGAATCTAATGTCGGAGTCCGATACCGCATATTCTGCTGTAATGAGTACTTTTTATGTACATGTACATTTGTTCCCGAGCAATTCTTGTCGGATACCAAATATTCCATTATAATGAATGTCGTTGTTAAGTGGGTTCACTGTACTTTAACTAAGCTCTTGTATTGAGTGTAAGAGAGAATCTTTTGACCCATCTAAAATAAGAGTAGTGTCATCAGCATATTGGGATAATAATATAGGGGTATTGTCAATATGGATGCCTTTAATGTTTTTATTATTTCTGATTCTAACAGATAAAATTTCTGCGCATAAAACAAAAATGTACGGCGCAATAGGGTCGCCTTGACGACATCCGTTTTTAATTTTAAAAAATTGAGACAAATTGCCTCCTTGATTTACAGCAGAGTTAGTCTTTTTATGAAGTATTTTTATCCAAATTTTTTATATCTGAACCAAAGTTAAAATATTCAAAAACCTTGTCCATGAAAAACCAGGAAACAGAATCGAATGCTTTTTTGAAATCTATCATTAATAAAATTCCAGGAATATCATTTTCCTCTGTGTTAAAATAAGTCTACTATTTTCCCCAATATACCTCCCTTGAATAAATCCTGTCTGATCACTATTTATTAGTTTACCTAACACTTGTTTAAATCTATTAGCGGTTGAACTTGAAGCAATTTTGTATATATTATTCAAAAGAGTAACTGGCCTCCAATTTTTTTTATGAATTGTCTAGGTTTATCCCCTTTGGCAGACAGATAATTATACCTTGTTTTTGAGTTAATAGATCTGACAATAAATATACCTATTTGTTTCTAAAAAAAACTTTTAAAATTCAATAGTAAAACCATCTGAACCAGGGCTTTTATTATTTTTCATTTTTTGAAGCATCTATGATGCTTCTGTGTATGTAATCTGTCCTTCCAAACTTTCAGCCTCTGGTTTACTTAACTTTGGAACTTCCATGTTTTTTAAAAATTCATTCAAATCTATATCATCATGGGCTACACTGTCGCTTATGCTATATAATTTTTTGTAAAAATTACCTATTTCCTCTAAAATGTCATCTTGATTGGAAATCTCCTCCCCATTGTCCTTTACTATTTTTGGAATAATTTTAGTGGTGAAATTCCTGTTTTCAAGGTTCAGAAAATACTTAGTAGGCCTTTTCCCCCTCCAGAATCCACTTTGCAACTATTCTTATGTTCTCAAGTTCTTGTTTCTTAGCATTTAATTCATAGATGTTAATATCTGTACAAGATTCTAATTTATAAATACTTTCTATATGGTTTACTTTCTTGAGTTTTTAAGTTTTTCTTTTTATGTGCAGAGTATGAGATTGCTTTTCCTCTGATTAGTAAATACATGTACATGTAGTAACCCACATGTAATACTAGTACAGATTTACATGGATATGTTCACAATTGTAACCCCTTTTTTAAATATAAATTTCTTAGTAAATTAGTTGAACTCATTACTTTGGAAGCTGCACAACTAGCATCAGCATGTATACATTATACAGCACAAAATTACATTGTACATGTAGACTGTGAGAACTGTCACCAATCAAGTCTTGAACATTGTAGTGAGTACATTGTTCTTAATTAAAATGTATCAAGGTCAAGGTCACCACTGAACTTGTCAGATGCTTTGTAAAAATTCTGAAATTCCACCCATAATACTGGATTGATTACTGTGATTTTTTTGTCAGTGTATTTATGACAAGCTGTGGAAAGTTTTTTCAGTGTCAAAACTGTTTTGGAGAATTCATTCTTTAGGATTTTGAAAGAAATTTATTTGCTCCTTTGTCTTTGTCTTCGTTTGGAATAAGGTATGGTTCAGTGACCAGTGTAGTGACCACTATTAACCAGCTCATTAACCTATTTGTGCTGTGTAGTCTTACCTGTGTAATACATATGTAGAGGTGTTAAAATTCTGGCCAAGTGGATTATTGGTCATTCCGTCTATCTTTCCACAATATCACCCATTGCTGTAATGTTTGGACCAAATACAGCAGAGTTTTTATATCCCTGACAAAATTTGAATAATTGATGATAAATGTCCAAATATATAACTCATCAGCCTCTGGACTCTTCTTGTAAATCATTGATGTAAATCAATCCAAATGTGTCTTTAGGGATGAATGAGTTACATGTAACACATATATGATAAATGTCCAAATAAGTGTCAAAATATCAGCTGAAATTTGAATGAGAATTAACTTAAGTACATCTGGAAAGCATGTACCTTATGATGAGGAGCTGACTGTACCTTATGAGGAGCTGACTGTACCTTATGAGGAGCTGACTGTACCTTATGATGAGGACCTGACTGTACCTTCTGATGAGCTGACTGTACCTTATGATGAGCTGACTGTACCTTATGATGACTAATATGGCATTTGGTGACGTCTCCATATGAGTGAAATATTCTCGAGTGGGACGTTAAACAACAATAAACAAACAGACTGTACCTTATGATGAGCTGACTGTACCTTATGATGAGGAGCTGACTGTACTTTACGATGAGTAGCTGACTGTACCTTATGATGAGGAGCTGAATGTACTTATGATGAGGAGCTGACTGTACCTTATGATGAGGACCTGACTGTACTTATGATGAGGAGCTGACTGTACCTTATGATGAGCTGACTGTACTTATGATGAGGAGCTGACTGTACTTATGATGAGGACCTGACTGTACCTTATGATGAGCTGACTGTACTTATGATGAGTAGCTGACTGTACTTATGATGAGGAGCTGACTGTACCTTATGATGAGCTGACTGTACTTATGATGAGGAGCTGACTGTACTTATGATGAGGAGCTGACTGTACCTTATGATGAGGACCTGACTGTACCTTATGATGAGCTGACTGTACCTTATGAGGAGCTGACTGTACCTTATGATGAGGAGTTGACTGTACCTGATGATGAGGAGTTGACTGTACTTTATGATGAGGAGCTGACTGTACTTTATGATGAGGAGCTGACTGTACCTTATGATGAGGTGCTAACTGTACCTTATGATGAGGAGCTGACTGTACTTTATGATGAGGAGCTGAATGTACTTCTGATGAGGAGCTGAATGTACCTTATGATGAGGACCTTACTGTACTTATGATGAGGAGCTGACTGTACCTTATGATGAGGACCTGACTGTACCTTATGATGAGCTGACTGTACCTTATGATGAGCTGACTGTACCTTATGATGAGGAGCTGACTGTACCTTATGATGAGGAGCTGACTGTACCTTATGATGAGGAGTTGACTGTACCTTATGAGGAGCTGACTGTACCTATTGATGAGGAGCTGACTGTACCTTATGATGAGGAGCTGACTGAACCTTATGATGAGGAGCTGACTGTACCTTATGATGAGGAGCTGAGTGATGTTACTGTAGTGCTATTCCATCATCTAACCTAGAGGTCAGCGAGGGACTTAATGTAACATAGGACCCCATAAGTGTTCCTTACCAAGTACTCACCAAATGAGGAGCTTACTGTACCTTATGATGAGGAGCTGACTGTACCTTATGATGAGCTGACTGTACCTTATGATGAGGAGCTGACTGTACCTTATGATGAGCTGACTGTACCTTATGATGAGCTGACTGTACCTTATGATGAGGACCTGACTGTACCTTATGATGAGCTGACTGTACCTTATGATGAGTTGACTGTACCTTATGATGAGGATCTGACTGTACCTTATGATGATGAGCTGACTGTACCTTATGATGGGGAGCTGACTGTACCTTATGATGAGGAGCTGACTGTACCTTATGATGAGGACATGACTGTACTTATGATGAGGAGCTGACTGTACCTTATGATGAGGAGCTGAATGTACCTTATGATGAGGACCTGACTGTACCTTATGATGAGGACCTGACTGTACCTTATGATGAGCTGACTGTACCTTATGATGAGGAGCTGACTGTACCTTATGATAGGAGCTGAATGTACTTATGATGAGGAGCTGACTGTACCTTATGATGAGGACCTGACTGTACCTTATGATGAGGACCTGACTGTACCTTATGATGAGCTGACTGTACCTTATGAGGAGCTGACTGTACCTTTTGATGAGGAGCTGACTGTACCTTATGATGAGGAGTTGACTGTACCTTATGATGAGGAGCTGACTGTACTTTATGATGAGGAGCTGACTGTACCTTATGATGAGGAGCTGAATGTACCTTATGATGAGGACCTGACTGTACTTATGATGAGGACCTGACTGTACCTTATGATGAGCAGCTGAATGTACCTTATGATGAGGACAAGACTGTACTTATGATGATGAGCTGACTGTACCTTATGATGAGGAGCTGACTGTACCTTATGATGAGGAGCTGAATGTACTTATGATGAGGAGCTGACTGTACCTTATGAGGAGCTGACTGTACCTTATGATGAGGAGCTGACTGTACCTTATGATGAGGAGCTGAGTGATGTTACTGTAGTGCTATTCCATCATCTAACCTAGAGGTCAGCGAGGGACTTAATGTAACATAGGACTCCACAAGTGTTCCTTACCAAGTACTCATCAAATGAGAAGCTGACTGTACCTTATGATGAGGAGCTGACTGTACCTTATGATGAGGACCTGACTGTACCTTATGATGAGGAGCTGACTGTACCTTATGATGAGCTGACTGTACCTTATGATGAGGAGCTGACTGTTCCTTATGATGAGCTGACTGTACCTTATGATGAGGAGCTGACTGTACCTTATGATGAGCAGCTGAATGTACCTTATGATGAGGACAGGACTGTACTTATGATGATGAGCTGACTGTACCTTATGATGAGGAGCTGACTGTACCTTATGATGAGGAGCTGAATGTACTTATGATGAGGAGCTGACTGTACCTTATGATGAGGAGCTGACTGTACTGATGATGAGGAGCTGACTGTACCTTATGATGAGGAGCTGAATGTACCTTATGATGAGGACCTGACTGTACCTTATGATGAGGAGCTGACTGTACCTTATGATGAGCTGACTGTACCTTATGATGAGGAGCTGTGATGAGGACCTGACTGTACTTATGATGAGAAGCTGACTGTACCTTATGATGAGCTGACTGTACCTTATGATGAGGAGCTGACTGTACCTTATGATGAGCTGACTGTACCTTATGATGAGGACCAGACTGTACTTATGATGAGGAGCTGACTGTGCCTTATGATGAGGACCTGACTGTACTTTATGTTGAGAAGCTGACTGTACCTTATGATGAGGAGCTGACTGTACCTTATGATGAGGAGCTGAGTGATGTTACTGTAGTGCTATTCCATCATCTAACCTAGAGGTCAGTGAGGGACTTAATGTAACATAGGACTCCACAAGTGTTCCTTACCAAGTACTCACCAAATGTTGTTACTTTGGTGCCAGTTTGTCTTGCAAAATTGCTGTGAACATTTCTATGTTTTTTCTGAAAGTCCAGGTGAGCGATTCAGGCTCCATTGAGCTTCTGGTTAAAACTATGCAATCAATGAAGGTGTTTCAATAAATCATTTTATGTATAAAAATATGTACAGAACATCTTTAAGGTTTCATAGGTGATTTATTTTCTCATATTTTGTAGATTAAATATTCGTACCTAGTTGTTGCTGCAGGATTGCAGTTGAATTATGACAAGGTAGGTGTTATTCTATTTTACATGTATTGTTTTAACAATACAGATTGTAAAATCACTGAAACAAAATCTTATGAAATATTTTATAAACTGTTATGAAAAGTTAAATTTAGGACTGAGAACCAGAAGAGCAATAGATAAATGATATTTTTAGCATGGATAGATTTAAACTATGTCAGAATCATACTCTTATTCATTGAGATTATATTGGAGATTGACAAAAATGTGCAATATGTCAATAATGTGGTAAGTATACTTTAGAATCAGAAAAAAGGAGTTTAAAGTTCAGTTGTTTTAAAAATAAAACATTTGTTGACAAATTTTGTTGAAATTTAAAAAAAAAAGTTTATATTTGTAGTACATGTAGTATTTCCATGTGTAATTTATGTAACATTCATCTCATTTTTAATTTTATTAATAAATGAAAACAACAGAATAAACAAAAATTAAAACCACAATAAGTTTTTTGATTCTAGAGTAAAATCAGAGCACATCTGACAAACCAAATCTATAAACATACAGTTTCTGTTTTATTGGTGTTTTATGCCACTCAATAATTTTTCAGTTATGTGGCAATAATGCTGGTGACCAGTTTTTATTTGTGGATGAGAGAACCCTTTTACAATATACTCAGGAAGAAACCATCAACCTTCCAAAAGTAAACTGGCAAACTTTGTCATAAAATCAGCTTAGGTTCCAGTGGCACTGACAAGAGGCGATAGACTTCTTTGAGACCACTCTGCCACATAAACATACTTATATGTGACTTTGTAAGATCAGTCATCAGTGTCTACAAATTGGCTTCAGGAGTTTTCTAAAACGATTGAAAAACCGACACAAACACTTATTTTAAATTTCAGATTAAAGGACTTAAAGAGGCATTTAAAGTTGACCCTACAGTGGTATCAAACTATATTAGTTGGCGTGTTGACAAGACATTTCCTGCATTAAAGGCCTTCAAAGGTGGAAATGCTATCTTTACATTGCCCAATACACCCATCAAGTGTCCGGGAGCTCCACAAAAAATTATGTATATTGCAGAGGATTTATTTAAGAAGGTAATATTATCTGCCAAGATCCACATATCTCCTTTAAACATATTTCCCATAAACTGTGATGTTATCATGTTGACACAGTATGATTTGTTTTTATTTCTTCTCATGATGCAGACAAATAATATTTTACATGAGTGCTACGTTTGTTTATTACAATTCTCCAGTTAAGTTTTGTTACCTAACATTCAGTACAAGTGTATGGTGTTATTACCACCATTCTGTAAAAGTGATTGGCTTTGTTACCTGACATTTTGTTCAAGTGATTGGCTTTGTTACCTGATGTTCTGTACAAGTGTTTGGCTTTGTTCCATCATTCTGTACAAGTGTTTGGCTTTTGTTACCTGACATTTTGTTCAAGTGATTGGCTTTGTTAACTGATGTTCTGTACAAGTAATCTGTACAAGTGTTTGGCTTTGTTACCTGAATTTTTGTACACATGTTCTGTACAAGTGTTTGGTTTTGTTCTGTACAAGTGTTTGGCTTTGTTTTCATCTTTCTGTACAAGTGTTTGGCTTTGTTACCTGACATTTTGTACAAGTGTTCTGTGCAAGTGTTTGGATTTATTACCATCATTCTGTAAAACTGTTTGGCTTTGTTACCTGACGTTGTGTACAAGTGTTCTGTACAAATGTTTTGCTTGGTTTCCATCATTGTCTACAAGTGTTTGTCTTTGTTACCTGACATTCTGTACAAGTGTTTGCCTTTGTTTCCATCATTATGTACATGTGTTTAGCTTTGTATCCTGACATTCTCTACAAGTGTTCTTTACAAGTGTTTGGTTTTATTACCTAATAGTTTGTACAAGTGTTCTGTACAAGTGTTTGGCTTTGTTACCTGACATTTTGTACAGGTGTTCTGTACAAGAGATTGGCTTTGTTACCTGATGTTCTGTACAAGTGTTCTGTACAAGTCTTTGGCGTTGTTTCCATCATTATGTACAAGTGTTTGGGTTTCTTACCTGATGTTCTGTACAAATGTTTGGCTTTGTTACCTGACGTCTGTACACGTGTTCAAAAAATGTGTTTGGCTTTATTACCTGATAGTTTGTACAAGTGTTTGGTTTGTTAGTATTATTTTTGGCTTTGTTACCTGAAGTTGTCTATTAGTGTTCTTTACAAGTTTTTGACTTTGTTTTCATCATTCTGTACAAGTGTTTGGGTTTGTTACCTGACATTTTGTACAAGATTTCTGTACAAATTTTGGGCTTTGTTACTTGATGTTTTGTAAAAGTATTTGGTTTTGTTACCTGACATTTTGTACAAGTGTTATGTACAAGTGTTTGGCTTTGTTACCTGACATTTCATACTAGTTTTCTGTACAAGTGTTTGGTTTTGTTACTTGATGTTCTATAAAAGTTTTTGGTTTTGTTAACTGACATTTTGTTCAAGTGTTTAGTGCAAGTGTTTGTCTTTGTTTCCGTCATTGTGTTCAA
>BROG01001274.1:0-80873 GCA_030159075.1 Atrina japonica | reverse complement strand
CTTCGTAAATTTAGCAATGCTTTTCAACATTATTTATATGATATCTAATTGATATATGTACAATGTCCAGTTGCAACATACATTCTGTCGGTTTATTTGAAAATCATAAAAAACGTTAGATTAGCTTCAATATTGGGTAAATTTGGTACGTCTGGCCCAGCTGTATGTAAATTGCAATAATGTATACCTATTCTCTGTGGACCTGTCATATTCTAGTTAATAGTAATTTCATTATACTTATAAGGCTTCGTTCTTTGACATTAGATTATTTATGAAACATTAACTGTGACATCCTTACGATATGGTGTACAATCATTCCAAAACACTAGTTATTGTTTTGAAAAATTATCAAATTAATAACAAAAAATCAAAATTGTATTGATAATTGATTTATCTGGATAGAAATTGAATAATATTTCTTCATCTTTTTATGAAAAGTCTTACACTGTTAATTAAGAAGATATCATGAAAATGCTGTGAAACCATCTTGTGATCAGTCAAAACCCCCTCAAATTTTTGTTCAACTTGAAATAAAAATGAAATGTTTTCTCGGCAGTGATGGTCTTGGAAGTGCTGTTACATTACACAACTAATTAAGGTTTTTCGACTACTATTGGAAAAGCGATCCGTTTGTTCATGTATAATTTCCGTAATGTTAAATACACACGTGGAAAAATGTAACATTGCACTTTCATCCGAGAACACTCAATCTTACGCTCCACCGAGAGAGAACTTCTAAACATATGTAAAATAAACAATTAGACAACTAGAATAAACAATAACTGCTTGCTATCGTTATAATACATGTTGTAGACCGATGTTTGTTGCCGTTATGCTCTCTGGGGAGAAAACATCCCATAGAAGCTATCATAACAGTCAGACCCAAGCCTAGTTGTTTGATAATGAGCATCAGTCGCACAGCGATTGTAAAGTAATACGGAATATGCTTGATTTAATTCCTTGAAGCCGAAATGAACGAAAACGATATTTCTGGAATGGCATTATTTTCAAATTAGCAGATTCTACAAAATATTCAATCAACTACAAATATGTTTATTAATCTAAGTAATAAGCAAGGGCAAACTGATGGATAATGTTTATTTTAACTCTGTAATATTACAAGTGAATCAGATATGAAGAAAGAGAATATCTCTAAATAACAAACAATATACATTAATCAAGAATATTGTGCAACAATTAAAAATGAAAACAAATTTGAAGTAGAAAATAATATACCAAGAGATTTGAATTATTACTTCCGCAATAACATAAGATATAAAGACGCAAATAAATGATTAGTTTGTCATTTACGTTTACAAAGTAAATAAATAGACTCGTTAAAAATTAAACGATCAAAAATATATTGTTGCAAAATATAATTATATATATATATATATATATATATATATATATATATATATATATATATATATATATATATATATATATATATATATATATATATATATATATATAAAGGGACATTAGGTGTGTTAACAAAATTAATTTTTATTTATTCTACTTTAACTACTTGTATTTGATGTACAATAACAATCAAGGGGTATTTACAGGCACAAAGATCATATATCCCGTTATATGTCGTGTAAATGAGGTCAGGTCCAGCTTGGTATTCATATACAAATAGTAAGGTTGAATTAATCATTTGCAAAAAAGTGCCAAACCTGTTTTTCTCAAGCAATTTTCACAAAATATATAGGTATTTAAGATTTTTTATGCTTGTGTATATCTCTTTTTTGTTGTTGCATATCAATCTAAAAAAAAACAACTGATGCTCCTTGAAGAGAGAGGGACAACAGAAACATAAAATGAACAAGTTGAAATGAAAATAATTAGATAGATACAGACAGAGAGAAGAAAAGAAATGTTATAATTAAAAAGTAGAATAAGAAAGGTATGAATAACAATATATTTATGACGAATGCGTGTAGTTCGTCTATTCCTTTTAGCTAAACTGTTAAGTAATAGTAAAAGATACAATAAAATAAAGTTAGTTATTGCTTTAGTAAGACTTTAAAAAATCAAATAACTTGAGAATCCGTTACTTGTCATATCGGTTTATGTAAGTCCATGTTGTAACAAAATGATACAATCTGTATTTCTGAATATCCCTGATTCTCTGTAATTATTTATATGTCTCTGAGCAAATATAGATAAATACAAATATATGTTAAAAAATAGTATCAAATAATTACAATGCCAAAATAACTGGACATATAAATATTAACATTATGAAATTTCTAATCATACAAATTAAAAAAAGGATTTTTTCAAAGTATTCTGTATATCCTAATCAATTTCATTTATTTCAAACTTTCTATAAAATGTATTATTTACTAAAACATGTACACTAAATTACTCAATTATTATTTTAAGCATCATATTCCTATTTAATACAAACGTTGTTAGAAAGCTATAGTATATATATATATATATGCTTTGTAATTTAAACTAAAACAGTGCTGAAAGATATCAAATTCAGATCCTTAGGGTTATCTTTATTGCTTTAAATCGATTTCGCACGGTTACATCAAAACAAAATTTAGACCCTGTACTAGACAAGTTTCGGTGGTGATTTCTCGCTTTTCAGACCACCTAAAAATCTGACTGAAAGTAGTCTGATTAGTGAGGAGGTATTTTAAGTGAGGTTGTGTACTGGTCAAATTTAAAGGTAGAGACTGGAAATTCATGGCCTTAATTGTGAGATGGTCTCCCAAGCAAGGTGATCTTTAGGCGAGGTTCCACTGTACATTGCATAATTTATATTCATGTTTACAAAATGAAAAGATATTCTTAGACCTACTGGAAAAACTTTAAATGGAATTCCACTGAATTCACTTTTAGTAAAGCTGAAAGTATGAGTCATATGAACATGATCTGTTAAAAAGAATATGTTTTACGACTACTTGCTGTTTATTTATTTACACTTGTTGATAACACAATAAACTAACATAAAATTGTTAATATTTTTTGTTATTTTTACATTAGTTGTCATGCAACACACACACACACACACACACACACACACACACACACACACACACACACACACACACACACACACACACACGCACACACTTTTATATATACTGCCAAATGTATAATTTTGCACTCAAAGTCCAAAACAGATGCTCGAGACGATCGTTTTTGCCGTTAAGTCTTCATCAGTTAATCTCTAATTTAAAGTGGACGTAGAATCCCGAAACAAAAGGTGGTATCATGCACGGCAAACGGGCATAAATGTATTCTTAAAGTCGTCTAAGAGTAACCACTGTTGACTATCTTAGCAATTTGAAATATGACTCCAGTATAAGATAATCAACTGTCACTGACATATATTGTAGGGGACTCTAAGGCACTTTTCTATGTGTGTATTTGTGAGCGTGTATTGCATTTCGCTATAAGCAGTATTCGGTATAGCGATTAATTCTTATATATTCTAGTCTTAATAGGAAGTAAGAAGACGGAATGAGGGAGATGTACATTAACTTACCTTTCACTCCAGTATGTATAATGCATATGATTAAGGGAATCGCCCTGCTGTCGGTAAGGAAACGGAAACGTCGCAGATGGATTTGGAACGGAACTGTAGTCGTTTAGCTGTGAATACGTTGCTCCAGGACTAGGTGATATCTGCATAGCTGATTGCATTGCTGCATTGTAACTACATTGACTGAGAGTAGCACCCGGTGGCGGTACACGAGCTTGGGTACACGAATTATAATTGAACTGACTCATGGCATTGGCTACGCCTTGTGTAGAGTTGTGGGCCAAAGCTTGCGCCCAGGTTGGATATTGTGAGTACTGTGAATAAGGCGGGGGAGAAAAGTATGGTTTTGTAAGTGAAAATTGGTTGTATGGTCCACAGTGGCCCTCCGCAAATAGAGTTTTTGGCAGGGAAATAGCTGCACGATACGGACGGCGCATCCTCCTCCGACGACGATAATTCCCCTTTTCAAACATATCTTCAAAAGCGGGGTCCAATGTCCAGAAATTTCCTTTTCTTTCGCCTCCACCTTCTCTTGGAACTTTAACAAAACATTCATTTAAGCTGAGGTTATGGCGAATACTATTTTGCCAGCCTTTTCTGTTTTTCTCATAATATGGGAATTTGTTTATAATGTACTGATAAATTCCACTGAGGGTCAGTCTTTTGTCGCCAGAATCCTTTATAGCCATTGCAATAAGGGCTACATACGAATACGGAGGCTTCTGATCCGGGTTTGAGTATCTGTCCTCATCTAACTTGTTTTTTCCACTAGTTGTTTTATTTGTACTTTCCTCAGTGTTATCTTGATTGGTCTTTCTTGTTTCCGATTTGATATGCACATCCGCTGAAATATCTGAAGAATATTCTTTTCTTTCCTTTAGAATATTATTTTCCATTCTTGCTGCAATTCCAAAGGAAACTTTAGGCCCATATTTGCAGTTTGGAGGAAAGTCACCAGAAAGTAGAGAGGGTTTCCAAATTTTCCCATCAAAACCACTTTCGTGAAAACTACCATCTAAGTTCTTTGTAGGGTTTCGGAAATATTTCAATTTAAAGTCAATTAATGCATCATCATCCATCCGGTTACCGGACTCCTCTTTTATCCTCATGTCAACCTCCGACATTTTATGAAAATTTATAGTAAAAATTATAATAAAATTCTCTTATCCAACTGATAAAATTGTAATTGTCACCAAAAATGTGTTGCAATATTCCCCACGAATAATATTGTAACAGTAGCGATGCACGTTAGCATTTATATATAAACGATAGTTATACTGTCAATCAAGCTCACTGGGAATGCTGCTGATGATATATGGGCGGTTCAACATCAATCGTGATTATGAGCCGAACCAAACGCGTGCCTCACAATTTGATCAAAAAGATAAATAAATCACAACGTTTTCGGGACTTTTTGGGACTTTAATATGTTTAATTGCCGTTCAAAAATAGTTTACAAAGTACGATACTTATTTTGAAATTAGTAATTGTTGATCCGTTATAACAATTATTATTATTATTATTATTATTATTATTATTATTATTAATTATTATTATTATTATTATTATTATTATTATTATTATTATTATTATTAATTATTATTCTTAATTATTATTATTATTATTATTAGGGTCATCAGACTTCAGGTCGGATGACCCTATTGTTATTGCAAATATTATTATGATTATTTTTTTTTCCTAGTAGATTTTATGTCAGCTCTAGAGCAAAAACGGCTCAGCCGATTTCGCTCAAATTTTCAGCGTTTTGTTATTATTAGTATTATCAGCAATATTGCAATAATAATAACTATAATAATAATAATAATAATAATAATAATAATAATAATAATAATAATAATAATAAAAATAATAACAGTAGTAGTAGTCGTAGAAGTAGTAGTAGTAGTAGTAGTAGTAGTAGTAGTAGTAGTAGTAGTAGTAGTAGTAGTAGTAGTAGTAGTAGTAGTAGTGGTGGTGGTGGTGGTAGTAGTAGTTGTAGTAGTAGTTGTAGTAGTAGAAGCAGTAGTAATAGTCAATCGTTGTTTATAACGGCAAACTTCTTCAGGAAAACATCGAGTGATTTTTTTCTTTGTTTCAATACAAATCGTACACATTTTGCGATATATCAATGTGATGTAGATTTATCTATCAGCATATATTATTTTATAAAGCTTATATCAGCTTTTTTATGTTTTCTTTGTGTTTATTTGATCACCATCAAAATAAATATCATTAAGATCTACCTTGCTGAAATAAAGGTATCAATTACAGTTTTGTTGATATGCTTTCGATAAAAGTTTACGTCATAGTTACACCTATATGACGTAACAGTGAAATTGATATCAAAGCGATATCAGTGTATTTGTTTTCTGTATTAATGTTGTTTTTTTATTCTGCCAATTTTTTCACCAACTCAGATATATCACTAGTTACATGAACTATGAGATGCCCTTATTGTTGACAAATGCTTTGAGCCTATGCAAATTAAGTTGTGTTCTTTAACAAGCCTTGCCTGTATCATCCAAAACACCCGTGTTTTTACTTCTATGCTAAGTATCCGATGACGATTTAGGGAGTCTATCTAAGAACCCTCTACCTACTACCTCACTGCGCACGGATCAGTCTATATTACCATCAAGATTAATATATTGATTGATTGACATCCGGACCATATATCAGAATAACTTAATAATAGGAGAGCTACGAGGTACTCCGGATCTCCGTTTTCTATGTCAGTTCATGGAATGAGGCTGTAATACTGCTGTTGCTATGGTTGACAAGGTCAGCGACAAGCACGCTTCATATATGACAACGTTGATTTTTTCTGTACATCACACCTTTCGAGCGAAAGTTTATTCACAACTCATGTATAGATCTGTTCGGCTTTGTTTCGAAAATAAACACATAAGCTCAGTATTTTCGCAGTTAATTGACAGTGAAATGTGAATTTAGATATCGCCGTTAAATACATTATCAATACATTTTGCTGATACAGCATTTTAATTCCTATTGCATTATTCTACTGAGTTGAAATACAACAGTTGGTCCATAATACAGTATCTAACAATCAGACAACAAGGTAGTTAGTTGTCTCCGACCACAAACACGTGCTTATTGAATGTTCACGGATATTTTAGCCTGGTACTCGAGGCTTTCCGTAACGTAAAGTTTAGCCCAATGACGGTATCAGAACTGAACTGAAAGTCTATAGGCTATATATACCAAATCGGGGATTTATAGCCTTATATGGCAAATGAAATTAATCTTAAACAGCTTTCTGAACTTCAAGTCTGGGTTCGATAGGAAAATCAAATATATGGGCCATTTGGTATATAACCAATATTTTAACTATAAAACTGCTGTTTACATCGAAGAAATATATTCGCCAAAATGAGACATTCCCTTGCACACAAGAACGTGGTTTGACATAGAGGTAAAGGGCTGATAAAACACAAGAGACAATAAATGAAATAAATTAATATGAATTGAAAGATAAAGCTTTAAAGTACCCGTGATTTCAGTAAATCGACAATAATTCAAATAATACTGTACTGGCATTTATTTTATCAACTATAATTATCTTCATTATGAAATTAAAATAAATTTACCTTTATCATGCCATGTTCACGTTAAACCATATACATATTTATCATTGATTAAATGTCTATTAAATCTAAGTCATTCTGGGTATAACAAATTTCTAGGTTTTCCACAGTTTACAAACCATACGTTACCGAAACAAATCACTTGAATCTAAACAGAAGAATAATACATATTGTGTATGTGCGTATATTACACTGTATTTGTGCATACATTACACACACACACACACACACACACACACACACACACACACACACACACACACACACACACACACACACACACACACACACACACACACACTGTGTGTGTGTGTCGAACATTAACATTTAAAAAATGTGCCATTTGGTGCAAATGGTTTTAATGAAATGTTTTGACTCATAGAGCACAGAAAAGGTGATACTTTCTGACAACACCCTACCTTAGTCACATATCTATTTCCGCTTCACAGAAAATTTCCCACTGAAATAAAGTTTTATGAACAAACTAGATTATATTCTTCTACCAAAGAAATATATCAACCATACAAACTATCTAAAATAATAAAGACTATTTTTTGTTCTTTTTCCGCTCTTTATATTTTTATAATTATATATTTAGCCACTTTTGAAGCAAGTAAAATATTGGTTAAAGCTGTCATCTGAACGTTTAAACATGTTTTGGATTTTATACAAATAATGCTTTTGAAACACCCAGATTTATTATTCCAAAGGCAGACATTTTGTTAAATTTTATAAATAGATTTTGATATTGGTTTCGATATAAAAGGCGAATCCGCAGAACGACCGTTAATTCACACCTGTACTCCAAAAGGGAAACAATGAACAGATGACATGTAATATACAGATCCTTAATAAATATATTTTACAATTAGTTTTAAATTCATTATTTTAGTATCCGTAAAATAATATTCAATTTGAACGTAAATATAAATAAAATACTACCAGTATTTTGCAACTTTTTGTTTTGTTGTTTACATAGCGTCACACATTCTGGTGAACTCAGCAATGTGAGCAGTCGGGTCGCGCTACAACTGCCCAAAGATAAGGTACCCCTTCTCTTATGAACAACGAAAGCATCAAATAAACGTTGTATGAGACATTGCTATCAAATTATTCGAAATGGATGCGAGTGGTCTTGTAAAACAGAAAACAGAAACAGAAACAGAAAACAAAACATAAAAATACCAGATATCAATGCATACATCATCAGGATGTACAGGATACATATACAAATCTAGTAAATATTGGTAAAAACACAGACCTCCTAAAATCCAGAGGTGGAATCAGATGTCATGGGGGGGGGGGGTAACCATACCCTATTAACCGGTCACACACGCTTGCGAGTCCAGGCAAATTCAAATGAAACAAATGAGGAATAAATCCTAGTCAGGACGGGTACAAACGAATTGAAAACCGCTATCGAACCGGTAACGCAGTATTTCATTTAGTGAAACATGTATTTACAGACAAGACGATTATACCGACCGTAAAATTTACGGAACGTTTACATCAATTGCAATTCTCGATATCCCTTGACAAAAACATATTACTTAGTAGTTTGCCTCTTTGTATGAAATTTTCAAATGCCATATCGGATCATTTACGATATATAAACAAATAGAATGCAAATCATAAAAATTATCCAAGTATTTTCAAAATAACCTATACCTCTGTAATTCTTACACCGTATGTATCTCAACAAAATAACGGTGTTCTACAAAAAATGAAAAGAAAACTATCTACTCCGAAACATTTTTGATCTAATTCCAGTTATGTTAATCGCAAGTCTGTGTTGTATTTCATCATCAATACCCAAGTCATATACAACTACTTAATGAGGAACGTTTAATTCAGTCGAATTTGGTTTAGAATATAATTATTTATTGTTCCCTTCCATTTCTTTTTTTTTTCATTTTGTTGTGTTATTCTTTTCTGTTTTTTATTTTCCTTTTTTTTAATTTTTGTTTACTGAGAATCTAAGATTGGGATATTCAACTTTTTAGGAAGAGACATTAGAGTAAATGAAATTTACGAATACTATTTTCATACATTTTTTTCTTAACAAAATGAATTTGGATAAGGTCCTTACTGCATCTTCTTTATTACAGAACAGTTTTCCAGCATTTTAGTTACCTCGATTTTACAAATTGTACGCTTACACATTCTTGCCTTTTTATCATTAGTCTAGATTAAGTGTTTTTGTAATAGATATATAAAAATATCAGATACCAAAATATAAATCTTTAGGATGTCCAGAATATAGATACAAATCTGGTAAATATTATAAACATAATACCAAAGTTAAATTGCTCAAGACGATATCGTTTCTGTCAATTAGACTTCATCAGTTGAGCACCAATTTAAAAGTTATGTGTATTTTCTAATGAAAAAGGGGTGTTAACAAGAAACAATATCTCTAAAAGTATAAAATCCGTCTAAGACTAACCACTGTAAAAATGACTATCTTAGCTTTAGAATTTTTTTTTTTAATTTAAACGGTGTTATCAGTGCCAAATATTACTTTAGTATAAGATGAACAGCTGCTACCGAAATACCAGGTACAAGGTTTATGTATACCCTCGGGGACTCATACGGACCACCAGCAGTGACAACGACCTAGTGGTTATGAATATGATAAACATAATACCAAAGGTATTATGCTCAAGAAATCGTTTCTGTCAATTAGACTTCATCAGTTGAGCTCCAATTTAAAAAGTATGTGTATTTTCTAATGAGAAAGTGGTGTTATACAAATCCAAACAATATCTGTAAAAGTATAGCCGAAATCCGTCTAAGACTAACCACTGTAAAAAATGTAAAAAAAAAAGGGACAAACACGGACCTATGGAAATCAAGAGGTGGGATCAGATGTCATGGTGGAGTAAGCATCCCATGTCGACCGGTCACACCCGCCGTGAGTCCACAGTCAAGTCAAATGAAATATGTGATGAACGAATCCTCGTCACAATTGGTACAGACGTCTCAAAAAACGCCAACGAAAAGCCAACTCAGCATTTGACTGGTGTACAGACATTATATTCCAAAAAAGTGAAATATAGGAAACGTTGTAAATTCCTGCTCTGTCAAGGAAAACTGATGATCCCATGCATAGTGTCCAGTATATATAAACTCATTTTATTGAATTCTGCATCATGCATTAAGCGACAAGTTTAACCTTTAGGAGAAAATGCAGATATATATTAGAGCACCATTAATGGTAACACACCTGCCCAGCTATGGTGAACACAAGGTTCTGAAATAAGTGACAGTGTATCAATGTGGGACTACAAATGCCAAGCGGACATCAAATAAAGTAAACAACTGTTATGGGAACTTCGTGCGAAAATAACCAATGTTGTTATGAAGTCCGTGTTCTGATGTAATAAGGACGACGGTGAATAATTGGATAGAGCTAAAGACAATATCATTGCTAACTTGTTGATTTAAGATATCACACAAAAAAGCAAATAATAAGTGACATGGTTACGGAATGATTTTATCTCAAACTGCTATAATTCATTTACGTATTGCCGATCACAGCCACAAAATGAATCGTTACATCATTTTATAATATAACAATCTCAGATACCAAAATATAAATCTGAATGTCCAGGATACATATATAAATCAGGTGAAGAATTGAAAAACACGGACCTATGGAAATCCAGAGATGGGATCAGGTGCCTGCCACGGACGAGTAAGCATCCCCCTGTTGACCGGTCACACCCATCCTGAGCCAAAAGTGAATCAAATTCAAATGATATAAGTGAGGAACACATCCTCGTCATAATTGGTATAATTGGAGACAACTCAACAACGGCTATCTAGACAATGTTTTTGCATCATTAGGATGAGGATGACCCTATTATTATTGCGTTTATTATTATTATACTTTTTTTTCTCCAACCAGATCTTGCGCCATCTCTAGTTATTATTATTATTATTATTATTTTTATTATTTTTATTATTTTTATTATTATTATTATTATTATTATTATTATTATTATTATTATTATTATTATTATTATTATCATTATAACCACATCACTACCGTGCATACCGTCTTTATTATCATTATTATTATTATTTGAATTATCTACATTTAGTAATACCGTCTTGCATCATATATCTACATTTAGTAAATTACGTAACGAGTCAAATGTAAATGTAAAGGTGCACACAAATGCTACCTTGTTGTACATTTGTGTAAACACCTGTATCAACAAAAGTAGACATTGTAGTGATTTGTTTTGACAATTCATCATTAAGCTGTCAAATATTTTAGATAATTACATAACGATTGTACTTAAAATACTTCACTTTTTTATCCGCCATTTGTGCTTTCCGACATATGTTAATGCTTTTATTTGTATAATTATCATGAATAGTTGTCAATGTCGTCGTCGACAAAATTCTTCTTTATCGCCATCATCACAATTATCATCATCATTATCATCATCCAACAAATTTTCTGTAAATCAAGGGTTGATGGCTGAAAGAAAGATGTAAATCTTGGTTTCAATATTTCGGTTTTCTCTTGTATATATATATATATATATATATATATATATATATATATATATATATATATATATATATATATATATATATATATATATATATATATATATATGTAATATACTAACAAAAGCTTGATATCATATACAGACATAACAGCTTGTGAAATGTTGAACTGAACATGTTTATGTTTTATTACATTTGAATTACATATTCCTCGCGGTAGTACTCTCAGCAGGTATATATATTTCCCTTCAACAAGTCCCGAGAGGAACTTTTAAAATGTTGTCATTTCGCTTCAGTTCTCACTCTAATTGTGACATAACGCTGATGTCCTTCTTTTAAACTATAATTTCATTTTCATCCGTAAATTGATCAATGACCTTATTTTGTAATTAGCATGAAATCGTATATATATATATATATATATATATATATATATATATATATATATATATATATATATATATATATATATATATATATATATATATATATATATTATAGTCCAGTGGAACTTAGCTAATAAGACCACCTTTCTGACTGATTCAAAGTAGTCTGATTAGAGGCGGTGGTCTCTTAAATGAGGTTCTGTACCTAGCTAATTATATATCAATAGACTGGTTAATAATGGTCTAAAATGCGAGGTTTCACCGTTTATATATATATATATATATATATATATATATATATATATATATATATATATATATATATATATATATATATATATATATATATATATATATGACGATGTTCTTGTAATTAGCTTGTTGTAAATGTAATATATTTACGGAAACTTCGCGTAGAAAACTAATCATTTGAGTGTTTTTCTTTATTATCAAATATTAATTTCGTATTTCAAAATGATTTCAAAATGATAAAAAATCTACATGAAACATATGAGAATTTTACAAGCATAATTATACAAACGAAACATGGTTATATTTCAGCAAAATAGGCGACCCTAATCGTCGTTGCATGCCAGACTTCTTAAGTATTTACTGTGAGGTTTGTTTTCAATTTCACGGCTATTGGGTGTTGACATCGAGCGGAGATGGGGAAACTTTAATGCAGGATCCAGCTAGACCCATGTCAGTTTTGATGCGAGTATAAAGGTTACGCTGAGCGAAAACAAACTAGTTATTTTCTTAAGCTTTGTGTGTTTGTATTTATACTCAAAATGTCTAAAACTGACACTAAAAGAACAGCGTTAATAGAAGTCATGTAAAAACAGCATGTAAAACAGAAGTGTGGGTCTGAAGATGATTGTTTAGTGTATACTTTGTGCTTATGTAGCAGACTAGAATTGCAGAAACTGTATAAGCGTTTTATCTATGTATATGTTAGTTTTATTAAAACAGTACCAATTATGTCAAACAAACAATGTTTACTTACATATTTTGAATGCTTTAAGAAACTTTCAAAATTAGATATTGAAAAGGACACTGTAACGTAGATCGTTAATACATAAAAAATCGTAGATTGTTAATACATAACATTTTTCCGAAACCAAAGTATAAATCTATAAGATGTGCAGAATGAATATGAAAATCTGGTGAATATTGGACAAACACGAATCTCTGGAAATCCAGAAGTAGAATCAGGTATCATGGAGAAATAAGCATCCCCTGTTTAAAGTGTTTTTGATATAAGATATAAACCGTAGTTAAAAGATTTGTGTCTGTGATAAGTTATAAACAACAGTGAAATATATTCGGGTACGTTTTGTATAACTGACAGACGAAATTTTGAATATCATTTAGAAAAGTATTATCCATCAGGAGGTTAACAGACATTACGCAAATATGGATAAACACGAAAGTTTTGAAAACTGCAGAAATGGTATTATGTCTCATGAGCTCTCCCGTCGACTGGTTACATCCGCGGTAAGCTTTTTGTCAAATCCAAATCAAATCAGCCGAGGAATCAGTTTGGTGTAGGCATTTTAACAACTACAATAGAACATGTCAGTCATTGAAGCATGGTTATAGAAAACAATCGCTTCGTAACATGCAGAGAGAGAGAGAGAGAGAGAGAGAGAGAGAGAGAGAGAGAGAGAGAGAGAGAGAGAGAGAGAGAGAGAGAGAGAGAGAGGGGGGGATTTTAACAACTACAAGAACAGAGAGCCATTGAGATAGTTATAGAAAACAATCGCTTCGTAACAGCAGAGAGAGAGAGAGAGAGAGAGAGAGAGAGAGAGAGAGAGAGAGAGAGAGAGAGAGAGAGAGAGAGAGAGAGAGGGCATTTTAACAACTACAATGGAACATGTCAGTCATTGAAGCATGGTTGTAGAAAACAATCGCTTCGTAACATGGAGAGAGAGACAGACAGACAGAGAGATTGACAGAGAGACAGAGACACAGGGACAGAGACACAAAGACAGATGAAGACATACTGAAAAACCTACCGACAGACAGATAGAGACAGACAGATAGAGGCAGACAGATAGAGACAGAGACTTCAATCAGATGGAGACAGACAAACATACAAACACAGACCGACAGACAACGACAGACGACGACAGAGTCAGACAGAGAGAGACAGACATAGATAATACTGACATACACAGAGACAAACAGACAGAGACAGTCAGACAGACACAAACACACGGACTCAGACAGAGATAGATAGACAGACAAAGACACAGACAAACAGAATGACAGAAATATACAGACATGACAGAGAGAGAGAGAGAGAGAGAGAGAGAGAGAGAGAGAGAGAGAGAGAGAGAGAGAGAGAGAGAGAGAGAGAGATTGGAGAATTGTTCTTATTCATATTATAGGATAATTACACTTACGTTTGTATATCACGAGTCTTAACAGCTCTATAAGTTATTGTTTATAGATTTTCGTGTGTGTAACGTTTTGTTTCTTGTTACTTTACGTTTATTAAGATAATTTGATGAGCTGAACACAGCTATAACAACATTAAATAATACAAGAAACCCTGACGCTTATGATTCAATACTTTTCTGCATGGCTTTTCATAAAACGTCGTAGATGCTCAAGCTCGTTACAATCTCCTCAACCTTAATAGTGATGTAATTTTTAAAACAATGCAATGGATTTTTTTTTCAAAAACATGATAGAAAATATCATGCAGAGAATATTTTTTTTTAAATGTCTGCATATGACAAATTACACTGGATAGTTAGATAAATAGTTAATAGAGTATTATGACAATTTCAAAGTGAAAGGGGAAATGTTTGCTTACAAAATAAGTATTTTCATAGTAGTATTATTTTAAATAACATTATTATTTTACGGTTCAATATGTCACCTGGTTAATCGTAAATAAGTTCCATTAAATGATAAACCTTTATCCAGCTATTCAAATGTTGATTCGTAAATAAAAATGTTATTGTACTATCACATGATCCAAATACAAACTAAAAGGATAAAAAAAATAAGCTTGTTCGCTAGAGAGAGCAGGGAAACATAGTTCTTTCTAGAATGTCATATATGTCATCATTCAGCTCATTGTATTCACTCCTGCCCCCCCCCCCCCGGGTTATGTGAACCAAACTGCAGTTTTTGTTCGGTTATGGGTTGGTTATTGCACTCTCTTTTTCAGGATCTTATGGTCTGATACATGGTAGATTTTCCTGATACAACGCTCTCTATCGAAGTCCAGTACTTCAACTTCACAAACAAAAAGAAATAATAATAACGGGATACATATTAACATATTGCAATGAACACACTTAACAAACGGAATGAAATAGATATGAATGGTTCTGTTTAGATTCATCATTATCTAATGAGTATTAATTATTACCAAAATTGATTCTCAATTTCAGACGAAAATAAAGGTTTCTTGAACAAATAGTTATCATAAATGATACAATTTTGATTAAGTGGGCGCTGGGTATTGCATTTTTCTGTAATCACATCTGGGCCCGAAATCACCAAACTACCTCAGTACTCAACTTTATTTTTATGATTTTAAGGAAAAACATGCAAAATTTACTTTGTACCTGGACAAGTGTGTATATCGACGGCATATAATTGTAAAACATAATCATTAGCTGATTTGGAGAAAACTTGTTTTAGCACCGTTCTCCACGTATTTTTTCATTTTGTACAAGAAAATAATAAGTGTGACGCAAAAATTGATATGTGAATGATGAAAAAAATAATATATTCTTTAATAAGATAAAAGTTGAACTTGTGTATTGATTAAATATGGTGATTTCGAGTCAATAGCTCTCCGAAAGGAGACACAATATATTTCAAATATGGTGCATTTCTTGATACCTGATTCATAATAAAGACTCACTACCTATTTACCATTTCACATTGGATGTGGCTGTTTAAACGCCCAATTTCCGCCGACAAAATATTGAGTTATTGTCCATATATCAACTTTTCACGTGCCGCGTCAAACCTCGTTAAGTATAACATCCATCTTGTCTTGGCCACGTGCTGATAGTAATATATGGTCCCCTAAGACCACTAAAAGCAGATATAGAAAGAATATAACTCAGGACACTATCTTCATACCGTTCTGAAATATTTGAATATTTTATTAAAATGTTTATAATGCTGATCGTTTTTGAATATCTAATTTTTAAAAATATCATGTATTGGAAAATATCCTTTCTTCCAGAAGACAAAAGTCGAATTGATTTCAACATAGCGATGATAAAACCTGCGAAATATTTTGTTACAGTTAATTGTTAATAGTTAATTGTTTTTCTTTGATAATGAAATCATTACCGAAACAATAGCTATGCATTAATTAAATAAAAACTATTTTATATACCTTATTTCTTTATTTACCATGACATTAACCCGAGGTTACATGGCTTATAGACCGCACTTGATAAAAATAAATCATTTACTAGATGGTTGATTATCTTGAGAATATGCTTATAGACCCCCAAAAACATAACTTTTGCATTGTTAATAATATTTATTTTGGTCGGGACGTCTGTGGTTAGAATAGTGGTGAACACGATACAACTTACCACAACCATGTGGGTGCTTAGTTAGCCAAAATATTACATATAAGTACAAATGCAAAAGTGGCAACTGTAAGGGAGTTAACAAGAAAGGATAAAAATGTGGTGAATATTGTACCAACGCAGACCTCAGGTTTATACAGGTGTTTTTATTCTGTATACTTAATTGTTATTTTACGTTCTGTTCTTTTCACCAACAATGAGAAACTACAAATTATAGTTAGCGTTGCTTGATGCACCACAGCTGTTATTTCATGGGAACTCGGAACTAAGTGTCATCTAAAAGACCCCCGATATTAACGTATCATGCTGGGAGCTTGGTGACAGATCAGTCACTACCATTTTCTTTTAAATTGACTGGTACCAGGAATCGCATCAGGAACCGTCCTCTTGCGAGTCGAACATTCTACAAACATCAGCAGTTGTGGAAAGGTTGAGTAAAGATCCTTAACTAACGTCCAAACCCAACCTGAATCCTTAGTCATAGGAACATCAAAATAGATAAAGAATTATTGCCTAAGACAGAGGCGATGCGTTCAGCAATAACTTCTAAAAAGCTCATCATTTCAGTAACAACATATCATGTTATTATATTGAACGTAAAAATTTGACTCGTCATACAGTCGAACCCATTACCACTTATATTGAATTCTGTTACACTAACATTTTGTTTTCTTTAAAATTATTTCGATAGCACCCAAATACCTTTATTACCATTATAACCCTGCTATTGATAAATATTGAGTCGATGCTTCTGGATGTGTATGTGTGAAATAATCGTAAGTTGAACAATTCATAGCATATCAGAGCATGCATATATCTTTGTAAAGACTTTATACCAGGAACACAGTGTGTGTGTGTGTGTGTGTGTGTGTGTGTGTGTGTGTGTGTGTGTGTGTGTGTGTGTGTGTGTGTGTGTGTGTGCGAATGTTCGGATTTTTGTACTCGATAGTGTGACCTTGTGTATTTTACTACTACATAAGGAGAAAATATCAAATAAAAAAATAAAGCAATTAATTTTCAAAATTGTTTCAAATGATGCAGTGGTCATATCAATGATAAGTATTACGCGGTCAAATGAATCAGGCACACTAATACTACACGACCGCATTACCAGATGTCGCTGCTTGTTATCAACAAACTTATGGCGTATTTTAACAGGGGTTACACCTATCATCGCGTGCAATATCTGTCATTAACAGGCCACGCGTCGTAGCATTTCAGGTATGCACCTGCATAGTGTGAGAATGAAAAGTTATAACTGAGGTGCGGATGAATTTGCATGAATAGCCAAATGAAACAGCCTGAGTGTTCTCTTCATTTGCATGACTGAAATAATTGCAGCCTCAGTGTGCTTAACAAATTGCATGAACAAATTTCTACGTGGTGGACCACCGGATATTATCCGCCGAATTGTGGTGCAAAGAATAATATATTCAAAATCAATTATTTAATTTTACCGGGATTGTGGGGGGTTGACGTTACGTCACAACAAAACATATGTAACAGACGATCGAGGCATGGAGTTTGTCAATATTTACTTGTATAATCCTTCATCAGAATCCAAGTTAAGTATCATTTAACTATAAATCTAGATAAAAAGACTTCGACAATTTCCATCCCATGTGAGATAAGGAGGCTAAAACTTCTGAAAGAGAAATTATTAAGAAGTAAAAATGAAGACGTAACAAGTGATAATCGCAACTCAAGTCCATTAGAACACGACAAACTCAAGATAAAGAACAATTGCGAATCCCAAATGGGGTAGGACTAGGTGCCTGGAAGGAGTCAGCGTCCCCTGTCAGCATGCCAAACCCGTCGCAAATGTTCCATGGAAACCTCTGAAATTCGATGAAAATGTCAATATAACAACTGCCTCAACACAAAGAACAATTGCAAATAAAAACGGGTTGGGCAGTCAGCTCCCCCTGCTACCATGCCGCACCCACAACAAATGTCCAATGAAAATCTCCCGAGTTCGATGAAAAGGTCATGGTCAATGAAAGGCCAAGCTCGGTGAAAATGTAGATATTAAAACGGTTTAACATGAAAAACAAATACGGATCCGAAATAGGAAAACAGATATCGTGCTCACCCAGAATCCTTAGCCCAGTTCCATGACAACCCCCCCCCTCCCGGGTCGGATTAGAAAACCAGGGACCAAAGTCACCCAATTTACTCCGTACTCAAGCTCAACTTTTATTTTAATACCTTTATCAATGTTCAATTGTAAAACCTTTGGATTTGACTAAATATGAATCAGATTATCAATATTCATCACCCACATACATATTTGGGTCACACTCATGATTTACCTGTCAAAAACAAATAACTACACAGAATTTGGAATACGTGCATTTAATCACAATTTAGTTTATTCCTTCAAATGAGCAAATATTTTCCGCATTATTTACAATTGCATGCCCTTCATGTACAATGATTTCCAGCTGGAGAATAAATTGTGTATATGTATTACCTTAAGATAATGAAATGTAAGTTTATCATGAAAACATGGTTAATTTGGTGACGTTGGGTTCTTATTTCAGAATCAGTTAGATGTGCAGTAAAATGTCAATCTTAGATAGTATTCAGGTTTTATGAGATGTATCGGGTCAGTGTTCTTCGTATGTTTTTTTATTGTCGAGCGTTACATTAGTACCCATGATTCAATCATGTACGTTTTTAGGCATCGGGGTTACGTTTCTACTAAAGGAATAAAAGACCTACTTTAAAAGAGAAAAAAAAATTGCATGTGACGAAAGTTGAAAAATATCATAATTATTATGGATAACGGCAACTTTAGTCAGAAAACATACAACGTACAAACAGTTTTACAGCTTTCCATGTAGCTTACCTACTATTTTACTGACCATATGTTATGTAAAATCTGCTGTAAATAAATGCACGTAATGGTTGTATGTGAAATGTGATTAGCGTTCTCTTATTTTAACTTATTTATCGCTTTGTTTACTCTTTACTGGAAATGTCCGCTCCTGTTTGCTTTTCGCCAATTTCACCCTGCTGTAAAAGGGCGAAAATAACCAGGGGCGAAAAGTTCCAGGTATACTGTATTTATCTTCATTTGCCATTTGATCGATAGAATGTGGTGGTTTTCAGCATTAGATTCTAACTACTATAACTTGATACATGTTGGATCGAATGTAAAAACATAATGTGACTTCTGACTTGTTTGTTTATTCATACTAGGATTTATTTGTTCATATATTAATTTATTTATCATTCTCATTATTTGCTTACACTGAGTCAAAGGTGTATTAATAACTCGCACACCATGGTTTATATTTTAGTATTCTGACTGCTTCCATCGCTTGCTTCACAATGCTTCTAACATGTCAAAATATAAGCGGTTGCAAAATAACGTGGCTGATCGTGAACTCTGGTATTCATATTGACAAGGAAATGGCAAAATGACTTTTTTCAGTTAATATTGCATTTACCTGTACCTGTTACACTACAGCCAATTATATGATATTATTGGGTTATGTTTGTTTTATAGTTCAGTGTACCGAATCACGAGGCGACGATCACAAGTTAACCTTCAGTCAGCTGACGAGGATATTGATGAGTAGGAGGAACTAAAAATAATTCTGAAATGAAAATACAGAATAAACACAAATGGCATATTGTCTGCACATCCATATGAGGATTAATGAAATAACATGACGTAAAGTCTGTGTATCCCTTTATAGCGGTTTCCGTACAAATATATAGTTATAACAAACAGTAACAGTTACCTTGATATAGCCGAACACGGATATATTGAACTCGAAGAGGAATAACTTTTTATCAAATAAACAGGTTTTCAAAATATCAGGGTTATAATGGTATTGATGGTATTTTGGGGTGATCAGAATCATTTTAAATAAAAGGGATTTCAACGTAAGATAATTCAATATAAATGGGGTCGACTGTATGCGGTTTAATGTTAGAGTTGTAAGATTTATCATTCACTCAAACACACATTTGTGTCAACATGGGGTGATACATTTCAAGTTACAGAATGTGATCATGACAGACAGTGCATCATTATTATTATTAAATTAAATATGAAAATACTGTACTTTAAAAAAATGCATGCACAACACTATAAGCAGTGGCTTACCTCATACATATAAGAATTGATTTATCATCTCACAAAAAAGCAAGTTTTATATAAGTTATTACCAGCAATATATATGAAATGAGAATATAAAATAATAGCAAGCATTGTCAAAAGTTAAAGACGGCATATGTTCAGGAGTATTAAATACTGGTGCAATATATCAATTCTTAAGTGCAGGGTACTTATCTCTTTGAGTACACTGATAATCAATAAGTTTTTCTACTTTCTGGCGAAAACCAAATTAATTAATTATGTTAGTATTTAATAGGAACGGCGTTGCTTTTGACACGTCCAAAATAAATTCATTCTTGCTTAAGCACCAAGTTTATTAAATGTCCAGACCGGTCGTACTGTATGTACTTTTTCCCCTTTGAGTATATTTTTTTCGGTTAAAGTAAAATTTATCAAAATAATATCAGATTATTTTGTTTCAATTATCATGTTAATCAATTATGATACTGATTTATTACAAAAACAAACCACGGCGGCAGTAAGGTTAAGAAGAACCAATAGCCTTCCTCTTTATCTAAGTTGATCTCACATGTACTTTGTAATTATATTTATAAATATAATATATTGCTTTATTTATTATTTACGTTTTGGGGGGATACACTGGTAGGCTCGACTTGTTGTTGATGTCTTCCTCTTTTCTAGGTTCATCTCACATTGAATTTGTAATTATATTAGTAAATTACAATTTGCTCTGTTTCTCATTTACTTTTGTTTTAGGTGAATAGGCGGGTAGGCTCAACTTGTTGTTAATGTAGAAAGTACTTATTGAACAATTTGTAGTGGTAAAATGTAGGCCTTTTGCGCTGGTAGATAGATAGATCGATCGATCGGTCGATCGATAGATAGATAGATATATAGATAGATAGATAAATAAATAGATAAATAGATAGGCAGGCAGGCAGATAGACAGACGGACAACATATAGACAGACAGAAACATACATACATACATACAGACAGACAAACAGACAGACAGACAGACAGACAGACAGACAGACAGAAAGGCCAGACAGATAGATATATAGTTTTTCCGCAACAATGATCGTCATAAAATTCGCCAATCACAGTTTGACAGTGTCTTATTCGTAGCCATTTTGGTGGTCTGAAATAGAAAGCCGACTGTACCCCTGCGTTTGGTATTCAAATCTAGCTTAATTAATATCAAATGATGCTTATTCCGGATAGATTGCCAAAATGGCTGACAGAGATGAAAACATGATTTTACTATCAGCTAGAATTACAATACTGTCTCTAATTCTGCTTGTGTTCGGTTTTCTTTATAGGCATCAATTATCTGTTTAGAGGGAGTGATGACAAACGCAACATGTATTTACAAAACAAATGTACCTAAAGAAGTGTGGGAGAAAAATATTCCAATTTTGTTTCAAAACTAAGGCTGTTGAAAGAATTATGAAATCATCGGCGTGATTGAATCATTTTTGCAGCTTTACGAGAGAACAGGGCTTTGTAAGTCTTTAACAACAAGGAAAGCTGAACAGACCACTGTATGCAAAAGCACATAGCGGGAACAAAGTCTTACAGGGGAGAATATATAACTGCTAACAAAACCGAAAATAATCATTAAACTTTATTAGTTTTATTTTAATTTTATTTATTCATTTATCTATCTATTCATTTGTTGACTTAATTATTCATATCATTACTGTAAAACTGCTTTTATTCGCGAGAATTTTGTTTACGCGTAATTTCGCTAGAACTCTTGCTCGTGAAAATAAAATCATTGTGAAATGAAATATGACAATAGTATGACGCAATGGACATACGAAATCGCGAAAACATCATCTCGCGAATAAATTTAGAACCTGTGTATTGCGAAAATAAAATCCTGAGACAATTTCCGGATTTACAATATTTTTTTTTCTTTATCTTATTCTATTCTATTCGTTTATCTGATACTTTTGTGGATTTATTGTATTAATTTCACACAATTTTTAAATGTAAATTAAATTAACATAAGTTGATAAACCTACAACAGTACAATAATGAAGTATAGGTGGCTGGTTGTGAGGTTAAGAGCAGAATGTGGATGATAGATCTAAATTGTTAATCAGTAATTTATCGACTCCCATTACAACATTTCAATATAATTTGCTATGATTCAAGATGTTAGAATTGATCTACTATTATTGCTGAAACTCATAATACGAAACACGAAAACAAACTTTGTGAATGAAATGCAAAAGGAATAAATTATCAATTCTAGTATATCTTTTCATGCATTTCAGTTATTTATCTATTTATAAATCGTAATTTGTCTTTGTTAATAAACCATTCAAAAATTAATCCTCCATCTAAGTCGTGTATTTATTTTTCAATTCAGCCATCATCGAAACTTATCAAAAATGTATGTTATAATTCTTAAAGGTTCATTAGCTGTGTTTTCCGAAAAATAGATTTTTACCACTTAGATTGATGTGCAATAACAATAATATATACTCTGGAATTTAAAAGAAAATACTTATATATACTTTGCGGAAAATGAAGTCAGATCTAGTGTCGTATGCATATACAAAGAGTGAAGTTTAATAAATCATTTGCAAACGAATAATTGCAAAACTGAAAAAAAAATAGCCAATGCTTTTTAATATCGTTTTTTTATTATTTAATGTGATATGCAATCAGGCTAATATTATTATTATTATTATTATTATTATTAACATTAGTAGTAGTAGTAGTAGTAGTGGTAGTAGTAGTAGTGGTAGTAGTAGTAGTGGTAGTAGTAATAGTAGTAGTAGTAGTAGTAGTAGTAGTAGTAGTAGCAGTAGTAGTAGTAGTAGTAGTAGTAGTAGTAGTATAATCATTGTCAATATTATTTTCTAAAATCATAATAACCATCATTATTATTATTACATTATTATTTTAATTCTGTAAATAAAAGGTATAGGAAAACGGCATGTGTCTACAGATGGATAAATTACCATAGTCAGAAATAAATAACTAAGAAATGAGAGGGAAGGAAAGAGGAAGATCAAATATATAATGGCTGTATTAATAGGCAAATGCAACTACATCAAATCTGGTAGTTTAGCTTTATGTACCCACGTGTGTATCAGCTCAGATTTCTAAACAAAGTTGTACCGCATTAGCTAATTACAAATGGTCGATGTCCCGTGAGAGAATGTATCGCTGTATACAACAGCGTTTGAAATTAGGCTATTTTTATCTACAAAGTGCACGTGGATATATGAACACTGTCCTTGGTGATACTAATAACAATGGGAAAAACACTGTGTCCCTTTATGTGTAGAGATTTATGCGTTCTTATTCCCTTCTAAAATTCAAGATTTCAACATCCATTGATCCACAATTGAATATTAATGAGCAGCACATTGTACTTTCTTCTTTAATTTTTTATATATTAACCTTCTCAGAAAAGTAAATCATATGAAATAAGTGCTCGGTCATCATATTTGATCAATTATATATATAGTGTTTCTTTTTCTTTTAATTAATGTTTCTATTTACCTAAAATATATATTTTATTGCATAGTGTACTAAATTATATACCAATAAGACACATCAGTGAAATAAAGCTCTATAGATATATACAAATATATAAAAACCCTAAGAGGAAATGTTGATTCGTTGGGTTTTAGTTATTTTACCTTTGATGTAAGAACGTTCTACTTATCAATTAATTAAAAAATTGCCACATAACAGTTGCTGTGAAGCACAAATCAGACGTTGATTAATTATGTAATTAAAATTTGTTGAAACATTCACTTTTCCAAATATAACCTTATCGAGGTTTACAGAGCTCATTTATAATTGGTTTAATCCCAGAGTCATCATATTGTAACGTATCAATGCAGTATGAAGATAAAAATCACAAAAATCAAACAACCAAACGTCAGGAGACAAAATACAGATCTGGTAAACATAGAAAAATCCGGACCTATGAAATTCGGAGATGGGATCGGGTACCATATAGCATCCCCTGCTGACCGGTCACACCCGCCGGGAATCCACAGTCAAATACAAATGAACTATGTATGGAATAATACTCGTCATAACTGGTTCAGACGACCAATGTAATGAAACAAGGTCATTATATCGACTGTAGAGCCGGCTTGACTCAGTCGGTAGCGCGCTCAACTCTTGATCGTGAGGTCGTGAGTTCGAGTCCAGTCGGCGGCAGGTTGTTTTCCTGTCTTTCGGATGAGACAGTAAAAACCGATGTTCCGTATCAAAATAGGTGTCGGCACGTTAAAGAACCCTCACTGCTTAATGGCCGTAAGTGCCGAGCAAAGGCCAAAATTCGAAGCCCTTCACTGGCCTTTAGTGACGTCTCCATATGAGTAAAATATTCTTGAGTGGGGCGTTAAACAACAATGAACAAATAAACCGACGGTAAAATTAAATGTGATTCTTGATACCTTGTGACAACTACTTACCAGTAAATAATTTGCCTATACAAAGTGTATAAAATGTCCATTAGTTGAACAGTAACATGCATATCGGATCATCTAAAATGTTGAAATTTGGCATTTCTAAAATAATTAGCTTTCTACCAACAGTGGTTGCGATCCACTTTCAGAGTAAACATAACCAATATTTGTGTAAAAAGACCAAAACAAATTATCAAGACGATCGTATCTGTCAATAAGACTTTATGTATTGATATCAAAGACATGTAATTTACATTTATTATTTCTTGCATTGTCTTCCTTCTTTGTTTTGTTACGTGTTTTGTGTTTAAAAAAGAATTGCTGTTTTAATTTAAAAAGAATAAAATAGATTAAAAAAGCGAAAAATAAAACACATACAGTTGTACATGAATTTGAAAATTTGTTAACAACATATATGTTAATATGTTATCATACAGACAACGTCCGACATAAGTTCTAATTATTTTAACCAGTGGGGTATGAATCAAAGCAAAAGTGGGAGGATTTACATAAATGTTTTCATTTTTTCGGCAAAGACGTGTTTTCACATGCCTTTTGATTATGCAATAGACATATACAACAGCGGTGGATCTAGAAATTTTTAAAAAGTGTGGGATGGTTTTGAGGCTGGTGATATAAATATATACTTTTTTAAAACTGCAACGCATACCTCATGAAAGACAGAGTGAGAATTTAAAGTTGAAGTGGTGTAAATCTAAGATACAATCGCGAGGAGTGAAAACTTTGTGAACTTTGTTATTAATTTTCCGACTTTTCACTGAAAAATTATATGTTTTACAACTATTTTATCAACTTTGGAGAGCACGCTCCCTTGGTCACTGCACAAATTTATAAATGTTGGATTAATTATGAGGCAAAATTTCATTAGGGAGTAATGTTTTATGCATTTTTCAAAAAGTGTTTTTAATTTGGAAGCCCATAGACGAATTTAACAATCCGTTTATAAATTACATTGATTATCCTTCTTAAAAGAAGGTTTGATTGGGGAAAAAATCTCCTTTCAATTGGGACAGAATTATATCGCTAAAAACATTTTGTTGATAGATTAATACGGAAGTCCGTATAGGTATTCTCTAACTTCCAGACACTAGTTCACCGTTTCTCCTTGGTTCAGGGTATGCTCCCCAGATATGATCAATTTTAAAAGCCCAGGGTGTTAATTATCACATTGCGATTCGTTTTATCCCGACCAAATATTGCAGCAAATAGATAGACTTATCATTTACTCAAAATAAATTGAGTTTCAGCAAACACAAATGCATCAGCAAGATGAATTAATTTGGATTTGAGTACGAAAAAAGCTTGACAAATATTGTGTTCTGAAACAGAAATAGGAGCGTAGTTTTTTTTCGATCATTAGTATGAGGTTTTAGCTTTTTGATTTATCAGCGTTATACCAACAAGGTTTTTTCTTTTCTTTTAGTGCGACCTCTGGTTAATCAAAAAGTGGAAACATAATATTTTTCAATAATTTGTCTAAATGTTATTGTAAAGAACTGTTACCGAGCTGGAGGAAAGATGATTGCATGTTATTATTCCAACTTATACTACGAATAAATGCTACAATTTAGAACCATAATCAAACAACCAAAAAGTTCGTAAATGAATGACAACGATCTGGTTATTTGAAAACCCAGTGTTTAATGTTAAAATCTTCAGAATCTTTCCGGAAAAAAAAATGTTATTTGAAAAACTAAAAAAAATCTTTTGAAAACCTATTGATTCCTTTGAAAACCTATTGGATTATTTGAAAACCTACTGAGTTATTTTAGAGAGAGCAGACCGATTAATTTCCTTTCATACTGGCTGTGGCGTTGTTTATTTTTATGTCGCTCGTATTGCGAACATATCCACAACAGTTACACCGGAACCCATAAATCGGATCATTGCCGAAAGAAACATAAATATTTACGTATGATTTTTACTAATAATTACTTAGTTTTCGACAAAATGAGGTTTGTTTTTACACAGAGGAAAAATGTTTTTAAATCGAATGAACCTGTTGCCCTAACTTTCAGTAGTGTCTTTGCAATGATCCCGAAAAGTCAACATCGCTTAATAATATTCCAACGCATTTATCCGTGAAATAAAATATTACTTTATGATTTTAGATCTGTAAAAGCAAGACATATTAACGTAGCCGGTAATTACAAAGGCGCCCATGTGTCAACACTTTAAAAAGAAGTAATTAAAGTCTGGTCACACACACACAAACACACAGAGAGAGAGAGAGAGAGAGAGAGAGAGAGAGAGAGAGAGAGAGAGAGAGAGAGAGAGAGAGAGAGAGAGAGAGAGGAGAGAGAGAGAGAGAGAGAGAGAGAGAGAGAGAGAGAGAGTATATATATATATATATATATATATATATATATATATATATATATATATATCTTAAGTCACTTGTAATTAACTTTTTGCCTTAATCATCTTATATTCAGTATTGTAACTTTCCACTTTTTAACAGATGTTTTCGTAAACCTTTTCACATCAGCATATGTTTTACAAACAAGAAAGCGAAACTCAAAACGATTACTGAAAACTTGTCTAATCATCGCCGTTGGCGCGGAATCTTTCGATTCCTTTTGGTTGACTTGATACAGTAGCGTTCAAATATAAGTGACAAAGTGCATGTACTGTAATGGGCAGAATGCATAAAAATAATCAGAAACGAACTATTTCGCCTCAAAGACATTCCAGATTATGATACCTACACTATACCTTTATGATGTTTATAACAGAATCTTGCAGATTGAAGTATCTTCTTTTATTGTACTTTTATTCATTTGATATCTATTGCAACTTTTAAAAAGGGAAAACAAGACACTAATTCTTATTAAAATACAGATATAGTGTTTGTATAGATTATGCCGTTAAGTCTATATATATATATATAATGGGTTTCACTGATTAATTATTTTTATCTGAATGAATATGAACGTCTTACAAATATATAAGAAAAGTACCAATAGATATTCGAAACTTCAAGTGAATTAGAATACGGCAAATTATATATAAAAACGGTCTCAACACAAAAAACAATTGCGAATCTCAAACGCGATGTGACCAGGTGTCCAGAAGGAGTCAGTGTGTCCATGACTATTTGTTTGCCTCAAGTGACGAACTAAATATTATAAACATAATACGTTTTTGCCAATTAGACTTCATCAGTCGAGCTCCAATTTTAAACAGATTTTCTAAAGAGAAACTGGTATCAGACAGGGCCTAGTAATAAATATAAACGTATAGCCAAAACCCGTCTAAGAGTAACCACTGTAAAAAGATGGTTAGCTTAGCTTTAGAATAATTTAGAGTTTTAAATGGTGCTATCAATGCGAAATATTACTTTAGTATAAGATTATCAGCTGGTACCGAAATCAGGTACTAGGTTTATGTATATCCTCGGGGACTCAAACGGTCCATCAGCAGTAGCAATGACATAGTGGTTATAAATATTGTAAACATAATACAAAAAGAGGCTCAGCGCTTCTTTGTTTGTTTAGTTGTCGTTCCATTCGAATTTCGTAGTGAGCATATGACTGGGAAATAATAACATAACCTTTCTCCTAGCGACCCTGTTCTGTCGTTAACAAGTCCAAAAAGGGGTGTTGCTGTAAAAGGTAGATCTGTCTGTTGACTGTAAAAGAACTACATTTAGAGTTTATAGTTTTTCAACTAGATTTTACATTCATTCTCTTGAATATCATTGCTATATATAGGTCCTCCAAAATATTTTTGTCTTTAGTAATTTATAGCCTAAGACATAATACCAAAGTTATAGTTTTGCAAAAAAAGACAAAAACAAATACTCAAGACGATACTTTCTGTCCCTAAAACTTACAAGGCCAAAATATAAATAAAATGCATTCTTAAATCCGTCTAAGAGTAACCACTGTAACCATCTTATTTAGCCTTTGAAAGGGAATTTATATCTTTGCTCATAATACTAATTTGTATTATTACTACGTGAAATAATCACTTTTAAATAGTCGTAAGTGGCAACATGTAACATGACTTTTTTGTTATCAGTCTAAAGTTAGCATTAAAGAATAGAATTAAAGATCCGGCGGTTTACATTTGAAGAAAAAATAATGATGGAGAATTCCGCATTATAGTAAGATTTTGGGGGTGGATATGCAGAGTTGTTATAGAAATTATGTGATTAGATTTATATCTGTCTTCCTATGAGGGACATTTTATATTTAACCAAACTGCCCAGGGAAAGATACATTGTAGAGAGGCTATAAAACGCTAGCACTGAGCAACTGTGGTGTATTTGTTTTGCCGACAGCCTGTACCTATGGCAGAAATTTGTCTAGGATTTCATACTGGTATTGTATTTGTTTTCTTAACGGTAGTGATTTGGAAACAAGCATTTACTTTACGCTAATATTTGCATTTTTTCACGCAAGAAAGATAATATAGGATTAAAATGCTTGTCATGAAAATTTTAGACAAGGACTCGAAACAGGAAGAACACAAGTAATTCTTAATCCATCTGAAGGCGATTTCCGTAATGAAATAATGCGAGCTGGGATCAAGTTGAATTTCTGGTGGGAAAAAATCTAAGTTCATAAAAGAAAAGTATTGGGATGACAAACAGATGATCACCTCATTTCTTGGGCAGTATGACATAATCCTCTGAACTTTCTGAAATGTCTATTCGTAAAGTTTGTCGATAATTTCTAATGTTTTAAGGTGTCCTTTCCGATAATTTCACGAAATGCTCATATTTTATTATATTAGAATGTTTATTTACCGATTAAAAACCAGTCATCGTACAGTAGTGTAATAAATAGTGTATCAAATATTTCATCCGTAATTAAAACAAAAAAGGTGATAAAGAGATGTTGCTTCTAAAACACTTTGTTTAAATATAATAAAAAAGTATGACAGAAACGATCGTCTTGAGCATTCGTTTTGATCTCTTTTATAACTTTGGAATTGTGTTTATAATATTTATAAAACTATAACTTTGGTATTGTTAATAATATTTATAAACCTTTTAATATAAATATTGTTTTAAGTCGATACGATTGTGTTTAACTCAGTTATGATAACCATGTTGAGTCACGACACACAACAAACTCGATTTTATGACATATTTTAATTGTTACTTCAACTAATCGATTTCATTACATATTATAATTTTTACTTCAACTTAGCTATATCATGATGACATATTTTAATTTTTACTTCGTCTAATCGATTTCAGGACATTTTTTTTTTGTACTTCAATTAATCGATGCCATGACATAATTTATTGTTTACTTTAACTAATTTTTTTTTCCATTTTTCAACTTATCGATTTCATGACATCTTTATTTATTTATTTTTACTTCAACTAATTGATCTCATGACATATTTGTACTTTTACTTCAATTAATTTATTTCTTGATTATTATGTTTTCATTTTACTTCAACTAATCGATTCTCATGATATATTTTGATGTTTACTTCAACTAATCGATTCTCATGATTTATTTTGATGTTTACTTCAACTAATCGATTTCATGTTTTCCGTTTTACTCGAACAAATCGATTTCATTTCAACTAATCGATTCCGTGGCATGCTTTTATTTTTACTTCAACTAATCGATAACATGACATATTTTCGTTTCTGTTTCAGCTAATCGATTTCGTGATATATTTATAATTTTACAGCAATTAATCGATTTCATGAGATATTTTTATTTTACTTCATCTAATCGAGTTCATGACATTTGTTTATAGGTCTATGCTTCAACTAATCGATGCTATGACATATTTTTATTTTTACAGCAACTTATCGACTTCATGACATATTTTAATTTTTACTTTAAGTAATCGATACCATGGCATATTTTCTATTTTTATTTTTATTTAGTCGTTTGCCTATTTGAGAAGTGAGTAGTTTACAAAAGTCATCTACAATATGTAGCTATATCCCTTCTCTATCAAATACAGTCCATATGGTTACCTACCAGTGACGACCATTGTTGTTGTCAGAAATGTTATCGGTATCACTTTAGGATATCACTTTGGGGTGTCATTTTTGGATATCACTTTTGGATATCGCTTTGGGGTTTCACTTTGTGATATCACTTAGGGGTTTTTGTTTTGGAATATCACTTTGGGGTATCGCTTTGGAGTATCACTTTGGGATTTCACTTTGGGGTATCACTTTGGGATATCACTTTGGAGTTTAACTTTGGGGTGTCATTTTGGATTATAACTGATGGGCGATTTGATTCTTTTCATCATATCTGTAGCATACCTTTCCCCTGTGTTTAACACAACAAATGATACAAATCCACGAATATGCACATGTATAAGAACAAAAATACTTACCTAAAAGCCGTTTAATCGGAATCACGTTAAACAAAGTACTTATTTCTAATCTAGTATTACAACTGTGCATTTGTTCTTTAAAAAGATTTAGCTTAAACGAAGACTGGTTTAAACCTAGCAATGTGGACCTATCAGTGAAATATAGCCTATATATTTCATTATCTGTAACTGATATATCTTCTTTAATCTTCTTTATTTACTTTTATGCTGTTTCATACGTCGACAATAAGACAAGTTTATAGTGACTTCTACATTGTTATCATTGAGGGAGGTCTGCAAAATACCCCTTTCCTATACAGGCATTTTTTGTTTTGCTAATCTAACCTTGTCTTGTTTATATGTGTTGAAGTGCTTAATCGTAAACATTTTCATATCTACGATTTAAGTGAGAACATTAACATGTATTTGTATTTCAGATGTTAACAGCGGTATGTCATTTTTCAATGATTAACGTTAGGGTGATATTTAATACTAGGCGGTCAGTGAAATCAACACGAGTTGGTGTAATATGTACATCGCTGGCGATCGGCTGATTCCTCTTGTTGATAGTTACTTTCACCGGGCGGGACGGTACTTGCTAATTGACAGTCGTTGATAAGAAGATGAGCTAATCAAAGGATAATCAGAACATCTAAGATTTGCTGCCAAGATTGTAATCATATTTAATTTGAAGTGACACAAAATTATTAGAGGGAATATGTGTCTTAATCCAGTCTGTAAAGCTGATGATATAGGTAATGAGAATATTTATGATTAAGCCGAAATTGTTCGTGTGCTGTTTAACGAGTCTTTTATCAAATTAGTCAAATACAGGATAGATAAATGTATACATAGGCGTTTTCTTTTTTCTCGGGAAAAGATTTTGTCAATCTAAAATCCAAAATCGATGGGTAACATATAACATGACTGGCGTTAAAACAAAAACGTCAATACTTACGTAAGTTAGATACCGATCATCGTAGATAACTGGCCTTGTTTCTCTTTTAATCTTATTTTATTTTGTAACATACGCATATAACAAAATGTGAAGGCAATACCTCTTAATAATCTTCAATCAGCTGTGTCAGGGGACCTCTGTTTGAGAACACGATATTGTATAGGCAGACTAACTGGAAATCCATTACCTGATTTTAAAGAGCTTCTCATCAAATAAAACTTTTTCGACCACGAGATCGAAGACTGGTCTCCGTCTCTCAAATAATTTAAATTACTTTTCTCGGATTTTAACCAAAATTGGTATACATCTTTATATCAATAATGCCTAAGGTGCATTTGATGATGACTATATTTACCGAAGTTTTGAGACTGTTCACCTCGTGGACAGCGTTCTCAAGCACATTTTGTTTTCTGTGTTTACAGCGATGGTCATTGCTGATAAAACATATTGCTTCATATGATCAAATTAATAACTATTATTCAGTTACTTATCTCAAACTACTAAATGCTGGTTTTAAGTATTTAAAAGGGACATTAGATGTATTTTTATCAAAAATCTTCTTTCTTTTATTCACTACTTAGATTGGTGTACAATAACAAAAAACGAGACAAACTCCGGCATAAAGAGTCTAAAATTCCTTCATATTTTGTGAAAATTGTTTGTAAAACCTAGTCTGGCAATTTTTCGTTTGCAAATGATTAATTCGACCTTACTATTTGTATAGGCATTTACATACGGCAATGGACCCGGTCGAATGTAAAATTAGAAGTAATTCAAATTTATCTTAACTGCCTAGTATTCATAGTCTACCGGTAGTATTCAAATATTCTAACAAAATATATAGGAATTTAAGAATGCTTGTGTATATACATGTATATATCTCTTATTTGTTATTGTACATTAATCTAAGTAGTAAAAACGAAATAATTTTCTTTTTTAAAAAATAGCTCCTTTAATGCCTAAAATATGGTGTACCGGACCCAATAGATTCAATCGTGTGTCATAGTTGTCTCTATGGTACTCATACAGGTAATTCTATAAAAATGCTATTTTCACCGCGAAATACATGTTGTACTTTACGTGCTTTTCAGTTATTTATAATGATCTTAAGTTAATATGGTGATATGTAGTCCATCAAGTTGCCATAAAATGTAAGTTTGCGTGGAACAAAATTAAATGAGATATAAATTTAGTTAAACCTAGTTTTACTTCTGTGAAACCTAGTTTAAGAAATATTAGGTTTAATTCATGATCAGTACTGTGATTTTGCCGTTGCAGCTATTGGTGCAGTTAAACCTAGATTTTATTTTATTAAAACCATTTTTTTATTTTTTTTTATTTTATTATTATTATTTTTTTTGGCTTCGTTATTATTGTTATTGTTATTGTTATCATTATTATTGTTATTATTATCATCATTATTATTATTATTATTATTATTATTATTATTATTATTATTATTATTGTCATCATCATCATTATTATTATTATTATTAATTTATTTTTTATCATTTTTATTAAGCATGCCAAAGCCACAATAATGAGATAATTTTTCGGTTATACCTAGTTTTTCTCCAGTTAATTCAAAATACGAGATAAAATAGGTTAAATTTGAGAACAAATTATTTTAATTCATTTACTCATTGACCCCTTAAGAAACATTTTATTGGCCTAAATATTTTATTTACAGAAGAGTTCATAATTTTTAGGAGTTGATGAGTTAATGTGATTTTAATTGCGTCGCGTTTTGAATTAAATGAAGAAAAACTGGGTTTAACTGAGATCAAAAATAGGTTTAACTGCGCCAAAATCACTTAAATACTCATAAATGTTTTATATATAAGTGTGTCAGCCTCCAGGACAGTGACTTTTATAAAATTTTCTTTTATTATGAAAATTCATATTTTAGTTCAAACATATAGTTCAAACTCTCTAAAATACAATTAAAATGAAACTCATCATGTATTAAACCTAAATTATCTAATCTAAAAAGAACAGGCGCTACTGATGTAGCAATTGATGTCAAGTATGACATTATCATTTTCTCCAAAACTATATTGAAGATGCCATGATGATATAAATTCCCAATTATTTAGAATGTAAATCTATTTCAATATGCATGTAATTCAAAAGGATATATCCGATGAAATATTGTATAAAAAATTAAGGATCTGTATTTCTTTCGAAATCGTTTTTTATAAATTAGTGGTGGTGATTCGCATGTTTTAATTCGCATAAATAAGTCAGGGGAAAATATAAACAACAGATTACCTTTACTATAAGTCAATAGACTAAAAGTATGAGACAAAAAATAGACAGGGCAACGTGTAAAATAACCTTTGCCAACCTGATATACGTACTTATCATACCGCCTTCTAAACTTGTGGATGTTGTCGTAGGCTGTACTTTACATGATACTGTGATAATTGATTTATATATATATAAAGATATATATATATTTTTGCAAAGATAGACATAGGTGTTAAAAATTGGGGCTTAGCCCCCAGACGTTTCTGGCGTGTGTATGCGTTAAGTTGGTTTAGCGGAAGCAAATTGAAAGTGGGGGGCTAAACCAACTTAAAACACACACACGCCAGAAGTGGGGGGGCTAAACCAACTTAAAACACACACACGCCAGTTTGTTTGTTTAACGTCCCACTCAAGAATCTTTCACTCATATGGAGACGTCACCAATGCCGGTGAAGGGCTTCAAATTTTGGCCTATGCTCGACACCTATGGCCATTGAGCAGTGAGGGTTCTTTAACGTGCAGACACTCACTGTGACACGGGACCTCGGTTCCGAAGGACAGGAGCGTATCCGGGTTGGTAACCATTTCACATACTTCCCTGCCCAATCCGAGGATCGAACCCGGGTCGCATTGGTGAAAAGCGAGTGCGCTTACCACTGCGCTACCCGGACACCCACACACGCCAGAAACGTCTTGGGGGCTAAGCCTCAATTTTCAACACCTATGCCTATCTTTGCAAAAAAAAGGGGGGGGGGGGGGGCTAAGCCCCCCCCCCTAGCCCCCCGGCTCCGACGCTTATGTATATATATATATATATATATATATATATATATATATATATATATATATATATATATATATATATATATATATATATATATATATATATATATATATATATATATATATATATATATACATATATATACAAAGTCCTAAAATTGTACATAAAGCCGCCGTTTTATATGCGCAAGAATTTCCGGAATTGATAACAAGTTTAACTTTGGGTTTTGTAATTTCTTTTGCTCAATACATGGGAGATAACCTTGAGACTTCCGGTTTTTAGAAAATTTGATACATAAATTGGGTAAGAATGTAGTTACGTACGTTGTTCTTTTATTATTTAAATTTTAATCACTTGTCTTTGAAATAGAACTTTATTTAAGTTAAATGCCAAGAATGTGATAGATGTTTCTGACTTGGATAATGCTGTTTTATCCAATTTCACGATGTATTTCTGAAACCATAATAAAGTCAGCATGACATTATAAAATGTACCGGAATGTTACTTATATGGGACGGTAAAGACGTTTAATACATATATAATCATCATTTTCCACATTATGTAGAATTTGTATGATATAATTTTTACATAAAATATGAAAAAATATTTCTGGAATCGTGAAAGCCAGCGAGGTTTATATATCACTGGTGAAAGCAAATAATTGAAGAAGACCGATTTGGCTCTTCATTTTACTAAATCATTATGTCCGAAATGACAACTGAAATTGTTGAAAGACAAAAATGAATTCAATAAAGAGTTTTCTTGTTTAAACACAAAATAATATATATTTGAATGTTACACTTCATTTTTGGACAAGTCATTTTTGCATTCAGACAAGTAGATTTCAGTACAAGTGGAAATTTTCAATTTCATTATTGTTGACCTCTGCATACGATACATAAAACTAAGCAAGCTACAACAGACTTACACAAGGACATTGCATCATTAGTAAAATGAGCCCCTGTCAGCATTATGTTTCAAGTGAACATATTTCTCATTTAAACTTACTAAAGTCAAAATAACACTTTCAAATTAATTTTATTATTATTATATTTATAATGACAGTGAAATTTATGAAATAATAACAAATATAAGTGCCGATTAGGTAACTCGGGTGCAGATTCAGTAATTGTGTGCCGATTCGGTAATTCATTGTACCGGGCAATGATATCTATAGACGCGCCCCTTCAAAGAATTGGGTTTGATATTAATCTATCAGATAGTGAGATTGTCACCAAATCCAGATGCTGACTGCACTCCCCATTGCTAAACTTCAGTACATGAATAGAAATAAACACTAACTGTCCAGCCACAAAAGCTAGCTATTGTCATATTGGACAAGACAGTTAATCTGCCTATTATGGCTATATTCATGGCTGTTACACGACCCCCCCCCCCCCTCCGCCTACAAGCTTTGTCCTGAAGCTTCATGGGTTCACCTTGAATCCACAGCTTACACTATGCCCTTCTCATGTACATCCAGGATTTCAAGCTCTCTCACTGCTACCAGTTGTGACATGTTGAGTGCATCACATCAGATTGTCATCCATCCAGATGCTGACGATGCTCTTTGTTGCTTAACTCCAGGTACATAAACATAAATGTATAAACACTTTACCTCCAGCCACAAAATCTACATGTAGCTATTGGACTAGACAGTTAATCTGCCAATTTCCATGATTGTTACACGTGTATGTATACAAATGAAATTGTAAATTTTCATTGTTCTTACTTTCTGTACAATTTTTTCTTGCAGACTTACGTCATAAACTTAATTCATGATCTTTCAGATTCAGTTATGGCAGAGAAAACAAGTCAGAATCCATTAGAACAATTTGTCCTGTTGGCAAAAACAGCCAAAGGTGCTGGTGCAGTTGGTCTTGTGAAGCAAGCATTAGAAGCACCTGGGGTCTATGTTTTTGGGGAGCTTTTAGACATGCCACACATCCAAGAGGTTTGTACAGTTTTTAGCTCACCTAGCCTGAAGGGTACTCCCTTATGGGAGTTATTTCACCTTTTAAGTTGATTTTTCATGTTTTTTGACAGTTTTGTCCTATCATCTGGAAAAGCATAATAGGTAAAGTAAAAGTGAAAGAAAGAAGCAAAAATATTCAGCATGCAAAGGTCTACAAAAGAGTTAATAGGGCTGAAATTGTCAGGTTGCCCCATATGGGAGTTATTTCCCCTTTTAGGTGGATTTTTCATGTTTTTGGATGAGGTGAAGGTCACAGACGCCCAAGAAAGCACCTAAGCCACATAAAGTTTGCAGATGAAAAGGGGCTAGGACAAAACATGGCTGCCATGGCTAAATATAGAACAAATGAGTCAGCAGATATTTTTTATTTAATACATGTATCTCCAAAATTATTAAAGCTAGAGAAAAAACCCTTAACTTAAAATGAGCGGTTTGCAAAAATCTACAAATATTTCATTTTGGTGGAAATTGTAGGGACAACCCTTATGTGAGTTATTTCCCCATTTTTTGTAAATTTTCATGTTTTTGGTGTTTTTTGACATTATCATGAAAAAGTATAATAAGTACAGTAAAAGTCAAAGAAGCAAAAATGTTCAGCATGCAAAGATCTACAAAAAAAGTCAATTGGGTCGAAATTGTCAATAGGGCTGAAATTGTCAAGTTGCCCCTTATGGGAGTTGTTCCCCCTTTTAAGCAGATTTTTCATGCTTTTGGATGTTTTTTTGACAAAAAAAGTCAAGAGGACCGAAATTGTCAAGTCGACCCTTAAGGGAGTTATTTCCCCTTTCAGGGGATTTCTCATGTTTTTTACAGTTTTGTCCTATTGTCTTGAATAGTATAATAGAGAGAAAGAGAAAGTAGCAAAAATGTTCAGTATGAAAAGGTCTACGAAAAAGTAACAGGAATTAAATTGTCAGTTTAACCCTTGTGAGGGTGATCCTTGTGAAAGTTAGTTCCCCTTTAAATGAATTTTGCATGTTTTCTACTGTTGATGATCTTGAAAGATCTATAAAAATATCAGCAAGGCAAGTCTACCCTTATGCCAGTTAATTCTCCATTTCAATGAATTTTTCAGGCTTTTGGTTGCTTTTTAGTATATTGTCAGTAAAATGCATTTCACTCAGTTGATTATTAAGGCCTAATGAGCTTACTGTTTATCATGTTTATCAGCCATTTTATCTTTTACACATTTTTTATGTTTTCTGCAATGTTGACCAATTTTGACAGGTGAGCGACTTAAGGCCCCTCGGGTCTCTTGTTTTTGCATGATTTTCACTATTATCTCCCCTTGTATTCTTTTTGGTGCATTCATTTAATGTATTTTTCTTGTAATTAGGTGTAGAAATGTTTTTGTGCAAGAATTTTGTCGAAATTTAATTTCTAGAATTTTTTATGAATATTTAAGAATGCAAAAAAGTTTGGGAGATGCATTTTTCACACTATCAGTTTTTGTTTCAAAACCAGTCCACTGACGGAATTTTGACAAAACTTTAAACGAAGCTAGTACTCAAAGTCCTCTACCAAGATTATAGTTTTCAGCCAGATTGGCACAGGGATGGATTCTGGTGGGGCAAAATAGGTCACATAAGGTACCCCTTTTTAAAAGTTTTCTCCAGAACCGCTACATGAATTGAATAAGTGTGATCTTCATGAATGTATGATTCAAGTTTGTATTTTTCATAGAAATTGGAACATTAATTTTTTTATGTGTTTTTTGAAGTTTTCAGACTTTGTCATTTTCATTCGTTTTTGCATGATTTCCTCAATTATCTCCCCTTGCATTCACAATAATGCATTCATTTCATGTGTTTTACTTGTTTTACTTGAATTTTGCTGAAATGTTATTTTTTTAGATATTTTCATGAATTCCTTAAAACTGCAATATTTATGTTTCTTAGCCAGATCAGCCTACATGTACATATTCTTCTTGTCTTCTTTCCATATTTCTAGATGGTTCTCAGGTGAGCAATTGAGGACCTCTTGGGCCTCTTGTTTTCTCCTTTGAATGAGAGTATGATAGGCCTACATGGGAAACATAAAATTAGCCATTTATGCTTTTTTAGCCAATCTTGAAAAAAAATAGTCATTGGCTACATTGGCTAATGACAGGGTGAGCCTATCATCATAAAACTAAGGTCCGGAATCCCTATGATCTTTCCTACCCGTGGTCTCATGCGATTGAAATCTATCGTAGGAAATGAATATTTATAAGGAGTAGGTGTTGTCCAATTTATCCAATCTCAGTAGTTGTGATCGGCAACAGAAGTTATCGTAAAGTCTGTTGATCCAATACAATTCTGAAATTCTTTAAAAACCTTGATTTGATTGGTTGACGAATGTGAGCACCATTTACTCTCATTGGCTGACTCTTCATGAATAATTAAAACATCTACAAGAGACTTTGGTCACGTGAGACCATGGGTAGGAAAGAACATTGCAATTCTGGAATGGTGTGGCAAGCCCTGCATGATATGCTGGTTGATCATTTTCATTGTACACTGACAGCCTGCCTCTGTATAGTACAAGAAAACTGTACACCTTGAATTTTTCCATCTCATTTTACTTTTGCCATTTTTGTCCTTAGACGAGAGGGAGAATTTTTGTAAAAATGAAAGCGAAATTTGAAGCAAAATAGTTGAAGCACAGATATACATGTTTTCCACGAGACAGTGACTTACAGCAAATTTAAGACAGGATGTAAGAAGGCAAAAATAATGAGGAACAAATGTTACCAGACATACAGTGGTTAAGTGTGGCATAAAACACCTGTTAACAAACATGATATATACATGTTACCTGTAACTACATATTTCTGGTATAAGTGGTTTTGTTGATAATTTTGATAAAAAAAAAAATATTTATATTTTCAGCTGTCATCGGGACCAAGTGCGCCTTACTTCAATCTCCTCAATATATTTGCCTATGGTTCATACAAAGATTACAAAGGTTTGTGTCTGTCTGTCTGTCTGTCTGGTTTAGCTCTTTGTCTCAGTGTCATCTTTCCTTTTTTAATGTTACCCAACTCAGAAGACCTATTGCAGTACTTTACCATTTCTTGTTGTGTGTATCATGCACATATCATTATGTATAGTGTGTAAATGTTTGAAAATTACAAATCTTCTCCCCTTATCACTGGGCCAATTCTCGTTGAGTTTTGTTTGCAGCATCTGAAAGATAAGGTTAACAAAAATTGTGAAAATCATGTCACATGGATTATTGTGACAAATTTTCAAAGTCGATGGTTATGAAAAATTATTCTAATTTGTTATTTTTTTCATTTGGTAAACCAGACTCTTTTAACTTCAACACTAGTTTCCATTGGTTGAATATTCAGTTTTAAGACATTATGGTGTCTGGTTACAAAGGTATGGTAAGGCTTGTTGGATCTCTTATTGTAGAAAGAACAGATATGCTGGTAATTGTTAAGGCCCCTTGGGCGTATAATGGTAGATACAGCAGATATCCAGGAGATGTTTAAGGCCCCTTTGGCATATAATGTCTTAGTTTTTGTTCTGTTTTAGCTTTTTGTGCCATAGATCTAGCTCATTTTATACTGAAAATTATACAAAGTGTTTTTGGGTGTTTTTTTTTTTTAGAAAATGCATCACAGCTGCCAGAATTAACACCAGTTCAGCTTACAAAGTTACGGCATTTAACAATTGTTTCTTTAGCAACCAAAAGCAAGGTAAGAATCATAAGATACAGTCAATTCTAAAATTATTGCCACTCAATTTATTGCCATTCTCACAATAACGCTACATTTTTCAAGAAATTTTTCCTGATATATAAAATTCTTTTTTTAGGGCCACCATCTGCCACTCTATTTTTTGAACATATTTCCATTTCAAAGTGTCAGTTTTCTCAATATACTGCCATAGGAGATCATAATATACATACATGTACAGTGAACCCGCTTTACAACGACATTCATTATAATGGAATATTCGGTATCCGACAAGAATTGCTCGGGAACAAACATACATGTACATAAAAAGTACTCATTACAACGGAATATTCGGTATCCGACTCCGACATTAGATTCCGGGAACAAATGTACAAAACTCAGTGTAAATAAACTCTTTACAACGACGTAACATAGAACCCACCAGTTGATCTGGCTATTGTTATCATTCTTGATTTACTTCACGGTTGAGTTCATAGGTAAAAATAATTGCCAGTAAAACAATTACACCGTCAATTGTTTTCTAATCTCCACTTATAGGTGATGGCGTAGGTGTCAACATTTAGCGCTTGAATCACCCTTACCTGTACGTCAGGATGTTAAATACAAGCTGGGTACAAAGTGAAAAAATAAGATTGATAAATAAAGAATAAAAAATACAAATAGTTGATAAGTTCCGTTAGGCTACATGTTCGTTCCGATGTGGTTACAATGGCGAATCTTTAAATTTTGTCAGTACTTGCGATAGCAGTAGACATTTTACTAAAACTTTATTTATGAAACACATTTTTCAGAGAATTGTATCAGCAATCTCTGCATTTTTTTATTTTAGCAATAAAGTGTCTAAATCGGAATCTGGAGATTACATTCGGTCATTTTGTACATGATTCATGCATTTCACGACGTCACCGATTTATTACCGATTTAATGAAAAAATAATTGTGCATCGATGTTAACAAGATTAACTTGCATAAATTTTATTTATATATTTTCATAGAGATTTTAATGTTGTTTGAAGTTTATTTATTAACATGTACAAATATTTGCGTAAATGATACTCAAGGGAGCTAACTATGAAATGCTCACCACATCAAATTCATTACAGTGACAAATTCAATATAACGTCATTCCTACATGGGAACAAACATGGTCGTTGTAAAGAGGGTTCACTGCATATATATATATGCTCTTTATCTATACATAAGTAGGTCCTGAATCTGTAATATATATACATCTTATATAGGTCCTGTATCTATACATAAAAAGACCCTGTAACCATACATATAAAGGTCTTGTAGAAAAACACATACTTTTCAAATTGGAGCTCAACTGATCAAGTCTAATTGACAGAAATGATATCATCTTGAGCATTATAACTTTGGTATTATGTTTATAATATTTATAACCACTAGGTCGTTGCCACTGCTGGTGCACCGTTTGAGTCCCTGAGGGTATACATAAACCAAGTACCCGATATATCGGTACCAGCTGTTCATCTTATACTAAAGTAATATTTGGCACTGTTAACACCATTTAAATTTGAAAATTTTCTAAAGCTAAGAAAGTCATTTATTTTTACAGTGGTTACTCTTAGACGGATTTCGGCTATACTTTTAGATATATTATTTGGCCCTGTATGATACCACTTTATCTTTAGAAAAAACACATACTTTTCAAATTGGAGCTCAACTGATCAAGTCTAATTGACAGAAACGATATCGTCTTGAGCATTATAACTTTGGTATTATGTTTATAATATCTATACAAATACATATGTAATATAGGCCTTGCATCTATACATAATTTTTACCCATTCTTACTTTGAGAAATGTGCACTCTCCAATCCAAGATGTGAACCAGAATAATAGGGTCAACCCCTCCCCCCCCCCCAAAAAAAAAAAAGTTAATGCTTATTAGCTTAATTTTTCTTTTTAATTACATGTTATTGATTGTAGAATTGTTTTTATCCTTTACAGTGCATTCCATATTCAGTACTTTTAAAAGAACTAGACATCCAAAATCTAAGAGCCCTCGAGGTGAGTTATTATTTAGTATCGTAATTACTTTACAAAAGCAATTTAGGATACCTTCAGTTGTCAGTCACTCTTGTACAGATGTGTATAATTTCTTGTTTGTAAACTTCTTCTCAAAATCCATGTGTCTAATTCTCTTCACATGTGGTATGCATCATGACTTGGATAAGGGAAACAAAAAAACAGTAAATGTCATGACCTAGGGGTCAAGGTTGTCTTAGATAGGACAGAGAATCAAGTGACTGATCATGCCCTTTGACCCTTTCAACCCTACAGACCATAACAGATGCTTCCTGAACAATAGGAAAGAGCATACCACAAATATATTCACGGGTGAAAGGGTTAGAAGAAAAATCAGTTGACAAGACAATGATTACAGAGTAGCGCTTCAGGATATGTAATAGTAATAAAAAAAACAAAACAAATCCTCCGTAAAAAACATTTTTCAGAATTTGACTGTTCCCTTGTTAATGTCTGAATGTCCTCTTCGCTACCATAAATTGGGAAAATGTACATGTTCGACAGCCGGATTTTTTTTTTTTTTCATTTACGACTTTATATCTTAGGAACGGTACATTCTCAAATCACACCCAATAAATCCATACTTGGTTTACCATCTACTTAGTGGAATAGCAGGATATCTCATTGACATTTGCTCCGAGAAGTCAAGATGATTTATAACTTTTTTTTTTCTAGTTATATTCCGTTGATATAAACATAAATGGCCAAAATTTAACTGGTCAAAAAATAACCCTTCATTTTATGACAAAAGTGGCCAAATTATAGCAATACCAAAATATCCCAATTTATGTTAATATAATCAGATTCATTTGTGATTGTGGCCATAATTTTCAAGAATAGATTTATATGTTCATTTTCATTTATTTCAGGATTTAATCATAGAAGTGATATATGCTGATGTAATACATGGTAAATTGGATCAGAAGAATCAACAGTTAGAAGTAGATTTTGCATTAGGTCGAGATATACGCTCAGAGGCAGTTCCAGAAATAATAAATGTGTTACAGGACTGGTGAGTACAAATTGAATTGGTGAGAAATTATTTTAGATAGAAATAATAAGTGTTACAGGATTGGTGAGTAGGACTTGACCTGGTGAGAAATCATTTTACATAGAAACAATAAGTGTTACAGGATTGGTGAGTAGGACTTGAACTGGCGAGAAATCATTTTACATAGAAATGATAAGTGTTACAGGATTGGTGAGTAGGACTTGAACTGGTGAGAAATCATTTTACATAGAAATAATAAGTGTTATAGGATTGGTGAGTAGGACTTGAAATGGTGAGAAATCATTTTACATAGAAATAATTAGTGTTACAGGATTGGTGAGTAGGACTTGACCTGGTGAGAAATCTTTTAGATAGAAATAAGTGTGTTACAGGATTGGTGAGTAGGACTTGAAATGGTGAGAAATCATTTTACATAGAAATAATTAGTGTTACAGGATTGGTGAGTAGGACTTGACCTGGTGAGAAATCTTTTTACATAGAAATAATAAGTGTTATAGGATTAGTGAGTAGGACTTGAAATGGTGAGAAATTATTTTAGATAGAAATGTTATCATGATACAATATTGGTGAGTAGGACTTGAACTGGTGATAGATCATTTTAGATAGAAATAAGTTTTATAGGATTTGTGAGAATGATTTGAAATAGTGAGAAATCATTTTAGACAGAAATATGTGTGTTACAAAACTGGTGAGTAGGACTTCATCTGGTGAGAAATAATTTTAGATAGTAATGATAAAGCATGTTACAGGATTGGTGAGTAGGACTTCATCTGGTGAGAAATCATTTTAGGTAGAATTAAACGTGTTACAGGACTGGACCCGGTTGCACAACACATTGTTAAATTTATTTTACAGGTAGCCCATTGGTTAACTTCACATTAAATCTAACAACCTGTTGTGCAACTGGGTCCTGGTGAATAGGACCTGAAATGGTGAGAAATCATTTAAGATAGTGTTTAAAGTAGTACTGTGTAGCACTAGAGTATTAGTTTGTGTATATACTCCAATATGTATTTGTCTTTAAGGGCATTTGATCACAGGAGGGAAGCATTGTAAAATGATGAATAAAAATTGATTTGTAAATCAGTAACTTCATCAGTGTTAGAACCAAACCAGATTAGAATCGAAATACAATTTGATTATCATTTTTCATGTGTTACTACTATCAACAAAAATATTAACAATTGCGTCATTTTATAAAAGTCATCCCCAGTTAAAGCAATGGACAGTGGAAAAGAGCTATAACATCTGTGACATAAAGAAATTCTGGTTATAACCCAGATAAATAGTGAAGTAGACATAATAAAGAGTTAAGGAGCATTGGCTGTGTATACCCCAAAAATAATTCCTTTTTTTCTACTTTCACTGCTCGTACTTGATGTATAATAACAAATAACAGCTTATGCCTGTGTATACAGACATAAAATTAAAAAATCTAATATAACTATATATTTTTTAAAATAAGGATAGGTCCAGTGTGATGTGCATATTCAAATACATGTAGTAAGGTTGAGTTAATCAATTGCAAGTGAAAAATTACCAAACCTGGGTTTCTGAAGCAATTTTCACAAAATATATAGGGATTTAAGAATTTTTATGCCTGTGTTTATCTCTTATTTGTAATTGTATATCAATCTATGCTAAGTAGTAAAAAGGGGGGGAAATTGGGGGGGAAAAACACAGCCGATACATCTTTCAGGTCATAACCCAATAGGTGATTAAACAAATATTCAGGGAGATACATGATGTTGCGTCGTATATATCAAATGTTTTGGATTTGGCAAATCTTCTTTCAGGTGTACAGCTTGTGAGACTATGTTACAAGGGATAGAGACGCAAATTTCTAAAGCCAATCTGAATAAAGAAAACAATATCAAAATGGAACATCAGATTGAACAAGAGGTAATGACCAATAAAATCTGTCAATTTATAGCTGCATGATATTTGAGGCAAATGACAGGATATCCAATTTGAGACCAGTTACTTGAAGCTTCTTAGCATGTTTAAGTTGAAATGTTGAATTAATCACGTTTAAAACTCGTTTTAGATAAATTCCTAGTCAAGATATATCAGAGAGGCACTTTACCCCACAAAGCCATTCATAAAAACTTAAATCCCATAGCTCTGACAAATACAGTTTGTTTTGTTTGTTGTTGTTTAATGTTCCACTCAGAAATCTTTCACTCAAATGGAGACGTCACGTTTTTGCTGTCTCATCCCAAAGACAAGAAACCAACCTGTCGCCAGCTGGACTCGACCTCATGATCAAGAGTCGAGCACACTACTGAGCCATTCTGGCTCAACAAATACAGTAGAACCTGTCTTGACCGATCACTCTCAAAAAAGATCACATCTTTTGAGACTTCATTTTAAAAACCACGTGCTTAAATAATCTTTTAGAACTTTTTTTTTTTGGGGGGGGGGACCAAATGTCTTGAAGGACCACATACATGTATACTGTATTCAACCCAATAAATCCCCCCTCGCCCTATAGTTAAGATTCACTCGCCTATTTTTACACCAGTCAAGTATTTTTTCTAGCCAGTTGACAGGAAGATATAGACCAGAAAAAACGTAAGTTACAATTTTTCTCAAGCCCCCAGCAACAGACTCTTTTTTACTACCGCGTCTTATAAAGAATCAACAGTTTTACATCAATTTGACTATTTAATTAGTCCCAATAAGTGCCCACACTTTTTTCTTATTTTTTGTAGCGCAGTGGTCGCTTAATGGGGTCGAATATGGTAAATGACAGATGAGATGGTCTTTCAAAACACGTTTCACTGTAGCAGTGAATGTTGCGTAATCATACCAAATTTGATCAATATTTGAGGAAAGAATCTTGTTTTTGGACAGAATGTGAAAATAGACAAGTCCCAAATTTGTTCCTTGCAAATTAATATTATCTGAGGTTCAGTATGAAGTTAAAAGAAGTGAAAATTGAATATATTTATTTAAGATATACATGTATTTATATATCATATATTTTGTCTTGTCTTTTTACATTCTTATATATATATATATATATATATATATATATATATATGTTAGGATTATACACTTTTCACCTCTATCTCTGCGACCAAGTTCTCATGTTCGGAATTCTACTCACTGCCATCGTAACATTCATTTTCATGAATGTGTAGATGGCCAAGTGGTTAGGATGTCATGCATGAGAGTCAGGTGATTGGTGCTGTCGGTCAAGAGTTCAAACCTCAGCTGGGGTATGGTGAGTTTGTAGGCACCTTGTTATTTCTGTATTTGTGCTTTATCTATATATATATATATTTCTATTAAAAAATACTCAGTTTCGGCATACTTCAAGGTGTTATTTCTTCGCTATATACCCAAAACTTGTTTTATTGACTCTAAATAATTGTTAACCATTCTGAATTGATCATTTACAGAAAAAATAAAAACATTTTGACGTCTAATTTTTTTACAGTGACTGAATTTAAAATTTAAGTGTTATAAAAATGTGGTATTTTGGGGGTCACAGTTTTCAATCTTTCGTCTTCTTTATCCACCAGCTTTAATAAAAGCATAAAAACACATTGATATCATGGCGTTTGATCAAATTTTACCAAGTTAGCTAGAAAAATATGAGTTTTATAGATAAATGAGTGTTTTTTTAAATAATGTTGATGAAAAAAAAATCTAAATTCTGGAAATGGGCATAACTCTTGCATATGTAACTATCCCCGATATACCCACAAATGTGCCAGATTATTCATTCTATTAATTCATACATTCATTATGATTAAGTATGCAAAAAATAAGAAAAATTTAATTATGATTAGTTTTTTGTATACCCAGGGTACCCTTCTTACCCTTAATAGGAATTAGAAAATCATGTAAGTACTAGCTTACTGACATTATCTTAAGTCCTAAAAGTCACTGTGTTTTGAAGAAATCCGATACAGTGGTCTGTTGCAAACTCCTTTAAGACTTGACCTAGATTTCCATAGCATGGGACCCAATATTGTGCACCTGTATCACATTGTTTTAATCATAATCAAATTGCTTTTTAAAGCTATTATTGTTTCAAACCGTCAGTGTCTTAATTTTGTATGTGACATGTATCAATTTTAAACAAATTACACAGGTCAGTAAATTGAATTTTACATGACTTGGTAGTGTCATTATTGTGAAATAATTTTTACACTTGTCCTCCCGTATCTCAACCCTCAATGTTTGCCCTTGTGGACAGTCAGTAGTAACACATTCTTGGCTTGCGTTTACCCATAGGACTAATCAATTTGAAAACAAAATAAAGTTTGAAACTGATATTGCATATTGATTAAGAAATATTTCTGTATTTGAAATGTTTTTGAGGTTATAGTTTTAATGGTTGAATCTTTTTTACAGATGCTTGTTACGACACTTACGACTGTCAATGTTGAAGTATTAATGTCGGCTGTTTGTATCTCAGTTTAATCTCAGATCCCCTATAAAGGCTAAAACAGCACAATTATTTAAAACAGTAAACAGAATGACTGGTGTTCTGATGCTATTTCAATACTTACAAAACATATTGTGAATTTTATCAGTGAACTTACAAAATGTACATTCAGATTTTTGCCTTGGGAAAATTATTGGGGGACATGGCATTTGTCCAGACGAGTGAAAAATCCGTGTTAGACTGTATATATATATAAACACTCACACAAACGCATACACTCCTACATAAACTCATAATAATGAATATAATATAATAATGAATATAATATAATAATGAATATAATAACTTCATTGTATCTCTTATTTTGAAATTGACTTTCTTATTTGTCAGGATAATATAACTCTGGTGTAAATGTTTTTCTGAAATTTTGATAACTTCCAAAATCATGAAGCCCTACCCAGTCCTGAAGTTAATGTTATGTTTAATTGTGTATGAAAGAAGTAAAAATGTACCTCCTCCTGTTAGTAGTAAAGGTAAGATATGATATGTACAGGTAACTGATTCAGGTGTAATTACAGGTGTTGAATATCAAGAAAACATTGAAGAACACACAACAACAGGATCCAGATGAACAAATGGTTACAGATAGTCGAGATATAGCAATGTCCTCGGATAAGCCTACCAAAAAATCCTCCAAGACAAAAGGGTTAGTTGAGATATCCTAGATAACCATGTATAAAAATCAATCTTTACTGATGTTCAATATTATTTAAGTTCACTTATATCTGTTTAACAACAATTAAGAAACTATAAAGCTACCATAGTTATTTATTTGTATAGTATCTCGTTTTGATTATGACGTGTTTTACTACTTACTCCACAATTTCTAAATTACGCGGTGGCCAGTTTTTAGAGGTGATGGAGAATATCCAGTTACAATAAACCGAGAAGAGACCACAAGCCTTCCGCAAATAAACTTGACTGTACTTTTTATGTGTTGTTATGTAATAACAACCTATTATGGGTTTACTTCGACTTTTCATTGAGGGCTATCCTGTTAGCAGTGAAGAGGTCATGGAGGTTGCTTTTGTAAAATAAAGTCCGACTCAAGATTCAACTTTTACAGAAAAGTCAAATATTTTGGTGTAAATGAAATTAAATCTAGTTTGAATAATCATTAAATGAAATACCACATGATTCTACTTACTTCTGCCTCTCAAAATTATACAATATGAGTTGTAGTTCATTCTCAAGAACATTTGTTTTCCAGTAAACGGAAAAATAAAAATAAAAGCAGAATAGAGGGGATAGCATCAAGTAGGAGGTGCTTGTTATGCAAATGGCGTGTGAAATTCATTATGAATATGTTCCAGTCCATTTTTAAAACTATCGAACTGACGTGTTTGTCAACTAATCGCTATACATAACCTGCCTTAATGAGATTCCCCTTTCATATTTCCTTTATTTATACACCCTATATGGTGACCACATACCTTACATAATCAGCAACTGCTCAGTTTCAGCAGACAGTCACTTGTATACTGTGTATTGATATGGCAAAGGGGGGTAACACAAACATTGAATGTTACAGTTCTCGTTTCCATGAAAGTCGGGGAATATCGCCATGTCCATTGTCGGGTGTTTACACAACATTTATCACAATTTTTGAAGATAATCACAATTAGATTGGGATGTATAAACCTAAACTTTTTGTGTAATGGATTTGTTTGTAATGGATTTCAAACAGAAACGATGTCTTCAACAAAAAGCAAAGTTTTATCCATTGCCGAAAGCGTTAATGTCTATAAGTGAAATTGGTGATTGATCATTTTGCTACATCGCGAATTTAGGCCCAAATTATGTTGATGAAAAATTATTTCTTTAACATTAAACATTGGGTAAACTGTCTTTTTCACCCCGTACAGTTATTAATATTACTTAATACAAGATAGAGAATGTTGTTTGGTTGTTTATTTATTCTAGGCAGAGTATATGTTCATGTACCACGGTAATAGCCCTAAATAGGATTACGTTCCCTACAAGCCCTAAAATTTGTTTTAAATCACAGCCATTTTTCGGGATGAAAAAATTTATTTTACCTGTTCCCAGTGTCATGTTTGGTTTAAATTAAGTAGGTTCCATGAATGCTCACGTTTTATTTAGAAATGGGTATTAATGCACGCCAGATAATATTCAAAGTTAGTGCGAAACCATTTTTTTTCTGTCCCGATTTTAAGAGACTTTTTGTTTTTTGGTAAAATCCACACAAAAAAATTGCTTAAAATTGGAGCAAAAAGTTCGGCCTAGAGCGGAAGAAATAAAATTTAGAATGTTAATTTTGAATTGATTTTTTTTTTTTTTAGATCTACATTAATTTGATTTATTTTCATTTCATATATGGTAGATAGAAGTAGTTTGATTGCAATGGCCATTTTGCCAAAATAACAACCCATTTCAGTACTTTGATTCATAAAAGTCTGCTTGGGTTCCAGCGGGGGCTCGAATATGCACTGACCTGCTCGGTCAAAAGACCCCTGTGTCTCCTGTTGGCATTAGGGTTTGCTCGCTCTGGGAGGGTACCAGAGTACATAGAAAAAATGTGTGGGTTGGCAACTGCCATGCCATCTCACAAACATGTACTTCCCTGCCAGGGAAGAGGATTATCATGCTGGGAAGAGAGTGCACCAACTACTACTAACCATGGGTCTCTACCCCAACTGCAAAATTAATTCCTAGAGAAAATATTAACATCGACTTCTTATTTATTACAGATTGAGAGGGAGTAGTGGAACTAAGCTGTGGAAATAAGTGTCTGGACATTAGCTACAAAAGCTTAATTTTACCTGTGATTTCCATGGCAACCATCAAATTTTGGACTTGTTGTTACATGTACTATTTACCATATTTAAGATATTCAGAAGTCTATTGGATTTATAGTCATCAGAGAACTTAGTGCTACTTGTTTCACATCTGAAATAAATTAACATATGTTTTGTTTCCTTGTGATTTGCAATTTCTGAGTTTTGTACAAGTGGCTTCATTTATCTATAACCTTTAATCTGAAGCAGACAAAAAAGTAAGCCTGTAATTTTATCAGTGGAATTTGGAACAAGTTTTATTAAATGGAGAAGTGTCCTCAACTGAAAGGCATTCAATTTGAATAATTGAAAGAACCAACTAAGAAAATTAGGTGATAATAAATAATGCGAATATCAAATCCATTGAAAATATCAATGGAATCATAAGAAAGTATTAATTATAATATACATAACCATAAATCCTGTGAAACGAAGTCGTTTCTGTAGCCAATTGGGGTACTTAACCAGTTGTTTATATCCCTCCAAGAACGTGCCTCTAACATGGAGATGACACCAACTATACTCGGATTCACATAACTTGGCTGGGCAGAGTCACCTTTTGATCATCATACCAACAATTCTACTCTCACCCCCCCCCCCCCCCCCCCCCCCCCCCCCCCCCCCCCCCCCCCCCCCCCCCCCCCCCCCCCCCCCCCCCCCCCCCCACACCCCCCCCCCCCCCCCCCCCCCCCCCCCCCCCCCCCCCCCCCCCCCCCCCCCCCCCCCCCCCCCCCCCCCCCCCCCCCCCCCCCCCCCCCCCCCCCCCCCCCCCCCCCCCCCCCCCCCCCCCCCCCCCCCCCCCCCCCCCCCCCCCCCCCCCCCCCCCACCCCCCCCCCCCCCCCCCCCCCCCCCCCCCCCCCCCCCCCCCCCCCCCCCCCCCCCCCCCCCCCCCCCCCCCCCCCCCCCCCCCCCCCCCCCCCCCCCCCCCCCCCCCCCCCCCCCCCCCCCCCTTTTTGGTTAATGACACGTCACAAGATGCACAGGAAAAGCATTTTATTCCTTACTAGATACTATGTATGGTGACAAGTAGGAACGATTATTCTAGTCAGTGTAATTTTAATATTATGCTTAATTACATAAAATTTAAATCGCCCAGGTCAAGAAAGAGTTCACAAGACTTCACCCAGCCCGGTTACATGAACTTCACTATATACATGCTATAGGTGAAGTGTTTGTACACAGCAGGCTTATTATGCCAATGCAGTTGGGTGTCTTTTGCATGCCATCCCTGCCGCGTCTTGGGTCCTACGTTGAAAATGTCATCCGGACGACCCATGATTTTCACTTGGTATGACTCGAGATCTTGATATTTTATGAACAGTTATATCTTCTATATTTACAATGACATAACACATCAAATAATGACTGTGTTCTATGCACTGCTCAAGTCCAAGACTTAGTACCTTTCCTGAAACAGGTACCTGAATCAGGAAATGAACAGTCTGGAGCTTGCTAGCACAACACTAATATGTTGTTATTTATATGTTGAACAGCTGATAATAATATGAGATCGTGGGTAATATAACCATTTTATTGTAAAATGTTTTTTTTTCACACAAATATAGAACAAGAAATACTTTTCTACAAATTATAAAGTGTATTGCTCAACTACATTATAACATACAATCAGATCTATTTCACATAAAACAGAAAAAATGTACAACATGTTGAAATGGAATTTATCAATTTGGACGTCAGTATCACTTCTACTGGGCATCTTGTGTAGTTTGCTAAGCTTCATGAATGATTAATTTCAGGGAAATATGTGGCAGGTCACATTGTATAATGGAATCTTGTTAAGTTGACATCGGGCGAGTCGAAAATCTGGTTATGTGAAGGTTGAACAGCTGGTCTGAGATTTTTTATGGATAGAGAAAAAGTATTTTAATTAAAAATTCTGTTTTCTCCCATTCCAGATATCTCAAAGTAATAGGGGGTGGTCCTTTGAATTTCTAGATAACGAGATTCCATTGTATATATGTGTCTATATATAGTCAAATCCAGATATATTGAAATCGAAGGTAAGTAATTTTTCTATCAAATAAACGGGGTTTTCAAAATAACCTGGTTATAATGGTAATAAAGATATTTGGCCAGGAAATCAAAATAATTTCAAAATGAAGTAGGATTTTGATGCAGCAGGGTTCAATAAAAGAGGATTCGACTGTAAAATAAATTCCCCATAAAAATGAATGTCAACTGGTAAAATTTAAATTTTAAACTTTTACTGTTCGTTAGTTGGAAATTTGTTAAACAAAGAGTTCCTTCTGACTCTGGACATTGGACAATGAATATTAGCTCTACCATGGCCAATAAAATATATACATTTGAAACAGAAAAATATCAAAAATACAACAAATGTTTGTGCAAAATATACATTTGAATTTTAATAATCTTAATTTCTCTAAAATCTTTTGGAATTCGGTAAAAATGCAGCACTATTAATGTACAATGTCAACTCATTAATGCCCTGCTGTTAACTCGTCAACCCCTGAAAAAAATGGACTCTTCTGTAAATCAATGACTTAGACTAGTCCAAATGTGTCTTTAAGGGTCAACGAGTTAATTAGGACTGGGCTGTTAAACGAGGCCCTTTATGTCATTGATTTATTCACCTTGTCACTTTTAACGTAAAATCGCATCAATACCTTACTGTACAGTTTCTTCCTATGATGCCTGAAAATTGCCTACATTATTTATCCCATGTTAAACTTTGAATGGTCTATTTTTTAAAAGATTCCACAACCTAAGTCAATACTCCTGCAGACAACAATATGAAACTTGATGTTTTTTTTCCCTGAGATGGCTTGTTCTTTCTAATAAAGTAATTTTTGACTCGTGTTTACACACATTTCTTCTATTGAATTTATTCTTATCCTATAAGTATTGATTTCAAACATGCAAGTGTTCAATTTATATATATTATTTTACAAATTTTAACTTGCATTCAACTTTCTCATGAGAAGTTTTGTGTGCAAAATTTGAAATTTGTCTCCTGCAGTGTAAAAATTGGGCATGCTTTAAACCAGGACAAATAGGTCAAATGATATGCCTTCATCTGACAGAAGGCTGCATGAAGACCAAGCTCGATTAAAGCTGTCATCTCAACTTTAAAACCATTTTAATCAAATAAAAAAAATAATACCATCTTTGAAACATCCCCAGTGTTTTATTTCCATTGGTCGCCATATTTGTTCAGTTTTCTGAATAGAAACAAGCCCCCACAACTGATATAAAAAGCGAGTTTGCTAAATCAATCGTCATTGCCTAACTACAGTCGGATAGAACAAACGTGTTAAGTAATGAAGTTTGAGTATAACTCACCAACAGGTCGAAAATAAATATTGATATCGACAGAGTTCATTACTCTATCTGGACATTTAGCCGGCTAATATAGTTCACAAGCATACAATTAATCAGTTTAAACATGAGATCATCAAACATAATATTCCAAATTCCCCATGTGAAAATCGTAAAATTATAAACAAACAGGAGCTCAGACCACCTGTTATGATATGAATGTCCTCACTTCCGAAATAACAAAGACAAGTCAGACCAAGGTCAACTCGGAAATGTATATTCGAACATTTGCCTTGTTTTAAGGAACCATTTGCTCATTTCGAAAAATTTGACAGCTGTGTTTCACAGCCAAGTCTCTTATAACGTTTATTTGTTGTCATCTTTGTAGAAGTATGAGAAGGGGTACCTTGTCATATTTCAAGAGTGCGCAACCTGACTGCTCACTTTACCGATTTCACCAGAATGTGTGACGCTATGTGAACAACATAAGGAAAGGGTGCAGATTACTGGTACTGATTTTATTTATTTTTACGTTGAAAGTGCATATTATTTTATGGATACTAAAATAATGAATTTAAAACTAATTATTAAATCTATTTATTACATGTCTTTATTGAAATTTTTGGTGTAAAAATCAATATGGAATGTTTATGATGTGAGTAAAGTGTATATTTTGATTACATGTCATCTGTCCATTGTTTCACTTTGGGAATACAGGTGTGAAATAACGGTCGTTCTGCGTCCTCGCTTTTTATAGCGGAAATGCAAGCCAATTTCTATTGATAACATTTAACAAAAATGTCTGCCTGTGGAATAATAAATCGGGGTTGCTTCAAAAGCATTATAATTTTTTTTTCAAATTCAAAACTTGTTTAAAAGTTATGATGACAGCTTTAAGTTACAAGATCAAAGATTTTTCTTATACCACTGACCTAGCATACTTTCAAAACGGCAGATGTTGCTGGTCTAAATTGAAGTATTTCCTGGTAAAATCAACTCATCATGTTCCACTAATAGAAGTGCATCACAGATGGCTCAAAGTAATGGCTATGTAATGTTTCTTTTGTGCTAAGAACAATGACACCCACCATTATCTCACTCACCCATAAGACACATTAGGACGGTTCTTAGTCTTAGTCATTGATTTACAGTTGAGTCCATTGTTTTTCAGGGGTTGACAAGTTAATAAAGCCATCATTGGTGTAATTTAATACAATGGTGTGTTCATTTTTGGTTTTGTCATAAAGTGGTGATTACTTAGATAAAATTCTTCTAAATGCTGGGTTTCATTATGAAGTTCAAATATTCACACAATTCTGACATGATCTAGACATATTGCACCATTTAAATGTGTATTTACAGGCAGAAAATGAAGCACCAAGCGAGCAAATTATAGATGATAGTATACAGACTTACAACATTCTGAATTTTTATCAGACATTTACTGATAGAAAACTACACAATAAAGCAAAAAACAAAAATGATACAGATTTATCACCTGAGAAAAAAAATCAAGTTTTATAAATTTACTGATTTTCACACAATATTTCAGTTGTATAGTTGCACCGAGACTTGAATTATAGTTAAGAACGCCAAGTGAAGATTACGGAGGTTCTCTGCAAGTAAATTAGCACCCACTCACCCATCGTCGTAAAACCACGGTCTGGAATCCCTATGCTCATTCCTACCCTGGTCTCATGTATCCAAAATCTCTCATAGCAAATGAATAGTTATAAGGAATAGGCATAAACCAATTTATCCAATCACAGTAGTTATGATCGGCAACAGAAGTTATCCCATAGTCTTTTGATCCAATAGAATTCTTAAATTGTTTAAAAGCCTCATTCTGATTGGTTTACGAAGGCGAGCACCGTTTACTCGCATTGGCCGAGGCTTCATGAATAATTAAAATATGTACGATTTCAGTCGTACAAAACCACAGGTACGAAAGAGCATAGCTATTCAGGGCCTTGGTTTTTACAACGATGCCACTCAGCCCTTCCACATTCAGTTAAACCGATGAGAGATGTAGTGGTACAAAGCTGATATTCATCATGGTTTATAGTGTAAATATTATTCCAATTTCTAAAATTAATTAAGCCAATGGATATAATTTACGATTTCTATTGGTTACAAAATATCTCATCAAGCAACATAGAGATCCCGATTTTGTAACTTAAAACATTCATTGACAAGAGACCTTGCACTTCATTGTAATTTATTCATAATCAATTAGAAACTTTGGCGACAAAAATACTCCAACTGCACTTACATAATAAGATGTAAATATGCATTTCATTTCCCTTTACCCTGTTGAAATGGCAATGTCTATGTTTTGCATTGGGGAATAAATTTAAAGATAAACTATGCATGTACAAGAGGTTTGTCTTTGCATTTTTATGACAGGTAAACAAATGGATCAATATGTTAAACAAAGATTTGTCACATGGATGTCTTAATAACAAAAGTTGGTCAGACAAGCTAATGGCTGTTGTTAATTACCTTATATCCACCATAAAATCCATAGGGTTCTGTTTAAGTCAAAGTTGGGTTGATTTTCGGAATATTTGCTTTGAGAATTATATAATCAGAATTTTAATCTTTATAACAACATGAAGAAACACACAAAACTCATCTTTCTGAAAACAGACAACTACGACAATAACTCCAATCTTGGAGGTTATAAAAATAAAATCTATAATGATTGCAGCATTGACAGAGTTACTGTATGAAGACAATGTCATCATTTTGAGGTATTCTACATGTAAAACTGGGATCACACTGTAAAGTCTTTACAAAACATTTTGCAGATTTTACAACAATTTGATACAGAAGGCATTAAATAATGAAAAGGGACTTGTATCAGTTACCTGATTCCATTTTAACTCTCCGGATTGAAAAATCACAGCATTTACGATACTTTCCAGAGAGCTATATTTTAAATTTGAAAACAACTGATAGTGTTTTTGTTGGTTTGAATTTCTTATTTCTAAATTCAAACTGTATAAAAGGCTTTGCATGATGCATCACAATAGATAACCCAAGTAATTGAGGTGACCTAAAACTGTAGCTTTTAGTAAATATGATAGGTTTTAGGAGTATGAATTACTTGCATGACCTAAACAAGAGGCCTAAATGTCAGTATGGATCACCTGAGAGAATGGTATGATTACTGAGAGAATATGCAAATCATTCCACGTACTGGCCATTTCAAAGCCCCTACATGTAATAGCCCTTTTTGTTTGCAACTTTTATGAAGCTTCACACAGCAATAGTTCCTGCCAAGTTTGGTTAAAATTGTCTCAGCAAATCACCATAGGTTTAAAGGGTAGATTAACCGTGTAACACATATGACCTAATAGATGTAGCTAACAGTATACATTATGTACATAGTAAGTTTAAAGAGACTTTGATAAAAATATTGGACACAGTCTGTAATATGTTAAAAAAGAGACAACAGTGACATGACAGTCAAAATAGCACAAAAGTCTGATCATATCATACGAATTAAAACAAACTGATGACTGAAAAAATGGCTGCTTTACCACAAGTGGGATGTACGATAGTTTTAAAAATATAATGATAACAATAACACTATAAATGAGATCTTATATCGGACACAGAAAATAATGTCAAAATGGAGGAAAAAAACTATATATGTGAGAAACAATAAATATGTACATGAAAAAAAAAAAATACAGATATGATAATCATATTAACAGTAGACATTGTCCAAGAAGACCACAAACCGAAATTGAAATATTGATATAGGACTTTCCAATGATGTAATCAAATAAACCTAATGTAGGCCAGATCAAATATCAGAACATGTATATACTTCAACAAAAGTCGGTTGTCCTCTTCAACATGTAATGGTTTTCATGGAAATATGTAGATATGAAATGTATGATATATGTGTAACATCATATTAAAAAAGGTTATGCTGAATTAACAATACAATAGTTTGGGACTATTGAAAAAAAAAAAAAGTACTCAGTGCTGTTTACTTTGTACATGTACAAGCTGTTCATAATCAATTTTGATGAGGTCAAATGGTTCATTAAACATAGAATTCTGTAAAGTGCAAGTTTAGTGATCACATGCAAATGTCACTAACTGCTCCCCCCACACCAACCTCTTGAAATCCAATTTGTATGGAGGCATATCAACCAGCTGATGACAAATTACAGGCTGACACCGAGAAACAGTCACAAGACTGGATTGAATACCTGTGTTTTCCAGATAGTACGAAGGCCAAACTGAATAAGCGTGTTTTCCAGATGGTACAAAGACCAAACTGAATACCTGTGTTTTCAAGATAGTACGAAGACCAAACTGAATACCTGTGTTTTCCAGATGGTACGAAGACCAAACTGAATACCTGTGTTTTCCAGATAGTACGAAGACCAAACTGAATACCTGTGTTTTCCAGATAGTACGAAGACCAAACTGAATGCGTGTGTTTTCCAGATAGATACCTCTCTAAAGACAATGTAACACTTCAATACTATGAGATATATCTGTTGACTCAAAAATACAAACCTAACAGTGATGAAAAATTGCACAAATATAATATTGAAAATGTGTGTTTTCTAACACCTGAACAATGTTTTAGTTACACTGTGGCTCTCAGTTTAAATGTTGGAGGAGAAATGTATTGTTTACAATGTACAGGGTATCACAGAACGACCACTGTCAGTCTTCTAAGAGTTAACTTGCAACTCCAGCCACAACGTGATTCAAAGCACAATGCTCTATACATTTAGCAATGGAGGCCCCATTACAGACAGTTCACCACCATATTTGTACAAATATACAGAATAATGGACCTGAAATACATTCAAATCATGCAACAGCAAGACAGAACAAGATGTGTTTGTTACACAGATACCCTGGTAAATTCAACTCGTTTACCCCTAAAAAATAATTGAACTTTTCTTTAAATCAATGACAAAAGCCGTTCCAAAAGGTGTTTTTAGGGGTCAATGGGTTAAGAAAACATTTTGAACAGTAGGCAAAAAGATCCTAGTTAAATTGATTCTGTATTAACATGAAATGTCAAAGTGCTTTCAAACTTGTGGTAAACTTCTGACTTAGAAATGAATAGATTGAATACATTGAACCAAGTCCTAATTCTAACTGCATCAAAACAGCCATTTTGGTCATACATATAAGCCATTACTTATCTTATAAAATCTGTCAACAATCCATTAAATCATCTTGCCCTTAAGCTAAAAGAAAGAAAGGCCCTATACAGATGAAGAAACATAGTTTAGACTGTTTTACCAGTAAATATGAGTGGGGAACATACAACTTAACAGCAAAGGGCATGTACAGCATAGAACAGTTTGATGTTAACATCTTGGCAAAAAAACCTGACAGGTGCTAACATTGGAAACTAGAATATTCTACCAAGTCTTTCAAATGTACCCAAAACTCATAGCATAAACAATTTTGGTCCAAATACTTTATTTAATTTTACATGATTAATCTACAAATTTTCTGGAAATCTACAACAAAATCTTATATGATAAGGAAAATAATGAAATGTGGTTCTTCATGAAATGATATGCAAAAGCAATAAAAGTGAAGTCATTTTCAGAATGCAAAATGTCAAAAAAAAAAAAAACTATTCAATCTAACAACAACAGAAATATGATGTACAGCGAGTATATATATATAAATATATACACACACATATATATATATATATATATATGTATATTTATTCCATGTCTAGCAATGAACACAAATCATATTTGCCAATGATAATTTGGACATACAAAAACATAATGTTCTGGGAAACTTCTAAATGAGTAGTTAATTACAGTGGAACATCACTTAAAGGTTACCTCATTTAGAAGACCATCTTACATTTAAGACCAAAATTTTCAAGTCTCTCGATAAATTCTTAATTAGAACAGAACATCTCTTAGAGACTATGTAACTAATCAAACCACTTTTTTTTCAGTCAGCTAGCTGGTCTTAACCCTTTCAACCCTAAATATCTAGATGGTATGCTCTTTTCTATTGTTTAGACAAGTCTATTATGACCTATAGGGTATAAAGAGTTAATTGCAAAGTTCCACTGTATAGGACTAAAATTTGAAATTCAGTTGTTGCTGTATACCCTATCCAGCACGTTTATATGTGTGTTTGTATGTGTGTGTATGAGTGTGCACATGTGCTTGTGTATTCATTTCAACCCATGAGTTGATAGATAGTAAGTAAAAACATTTAAGATCAACACAATGAAATGTCCACAAACTAAGTTCTAACATATCACATTCATTCTCCGAAAAAAAAAAATCAAACATAATCGTATCCTATAACTTTATAAGTGTTAAGATTGAAAATGGAAACATGCCGTCAACAACAACAAGGATTTCTTGAGAGACATTAGGTTTTGATGGTTTCTGATGTATCAAAATGAATGAAAATTATGATAAAATTTCAAAGTTTGACCCCATGGGCTGCAAATTCATAGGTTATCTCCCCTTTTGCATAGTGATATTTTAAAGCAGATTTGAGTGAGTAATGTTGGAAAATGGATTACACGCATAAAACTTAGATAAGGGAGATCTTGACTTATAAATTGAGAAAGCTTAACGAAAAATGAGAGAATTCTCTTGTTTTTATCTTAATTTTGTTACCTTTTGACAAAATGTTGATGGTCTGAGCAGTGAGCAAATTATCTCATTTCTTTTTTGTAGATCCCCTCCATCTTTATATATTTTATCTTTTGAAGGACATTTTTAGTACAGATAAAACAGACTTCAACAGCATTTTCTTTTTACGTCCCGCAAATAAATGTTCACTAGTGATGTCGCCCGTTATTGAGAGATTGTCACGAATGTTTACCATTGCCATGGAAAAGTAACAATCCAACAAAGGATCATCAAGGTCTCCTATGACCCAAAACCTCCGTAAGAAGTCACATCACCCGGACACTACACTTTCACTCTCTATACCAAGCACTAATCCCACAGGCACAAACTGTTTTAACTCCTCCCCCCCACAAGACACATTTTGATTGTTCTAAGTCCCTGATTTACGGAAGTGCCCATTGTTTTTCAGGGGATGACAAGTTACAGAATTCTCAGGTCTGATCTAGGAATCAAGTCCACAACCTGCATGACTGATACTATAACATCCTATTTTATAAAATGAATAACTTCAAGATTTTATATGAAAATCTGTTTCACAGATACAAAGAAGTAATAACAAGATGGTAGAAGTGGGAGATTCAGTGACACAGTTGTAATAAAGGTCAAAATTAAAAGAAATTATGAAATCAAAATTAACGAAACAAAAAACATTTCATTAAAAGAAATTGGATTTGGTCCTAAACATTTTATAAATATAACAAGTTCATTTTCATTCTAATAACAAAAATAGGTAAACAAGTACATATACAACATACACCTGAAATGGCCATCATCTACTTCAAATTGATGAGCTTAATCGACCACCCTTACACTACTCATAAAAGAGCAGTTCTCTTCCTAGATCCATTTTTGAACCGATCAGATCAAACTTTAACAGCTTGTACACAAGAATATTCAATGATAAACTACGGGTCAAATACGTTAAATTTTTCCATTAACTCTTTGTCTTCTTCAGTATCACATCGCGCAATCAGCAGAGTGTGTCCGTATCCGCAGGCTACTGCCTGAATGTACCCTCCATATAGAGTTTTTACTTCCTGAGGTGTTGTTGAGGATCTTGGTTTGTCCTCTCCATATCCCTGTAAGTAAAACATCAATAGACTGATTATGTAAATTAACTTATTCATTAATTAAGTGTTTTTATAGTTCATTAAATTTTAGATCAAGTTAAATGAACTAATCAAACCAAAGAAATGATACAGAAATTAATTAAATGACTTGGGACCATTTTACAAAGAATTAGGACTTCTTGTGAACAACCCAGAGACAGTGTGCAGATCTAAGTTCTTGATGTGTCATGATTCATCTTTGTAAATGCAACACGTTAGACCTACTAGTATTCATAGAGATTCAAGGTCTTTTAAAAATGTGTAAACATGTATTAAGACTGGAGGTAGGGTAATATTAGTTAAATGTTTTGTTTCAGGGTCAATTATTCTCGAAGATGCCCGCTGTGTTTACCACAAAAAAGTATTTGATTTTTTTTCTACTTTAACTGTTGTACTTGATGTATAATAACAATTAAGAGCAATGCATAGGCAAACAAAATCTTATATTCCTACATATTTTGTAAAAATAAGGCCAGGTCCAGTGTGGTATTCATATACAAATAGTAAGGTTGAGTTAATCAACTGCAATTGAAAAAGTTCCAAACCAGGGTTTCTCAAGCAATTTTCACAAAATGTACAGGAATTTATTTTTTATTTTTTTTCCTGTGTATATCTTGTTTTTGCTAGTGAATATCAATCTAAGTAGTAAGAAATGATAATTTTTTTTTAATAAATACCCCTTTAAGACTGGAGTTGGCTATGTTTTTTTTTTTCCAGAGGTCAATTAACTTAAGACTAATGACTGAAGACTTTTTTGTAATAAAACAGATCACTGGTTTATAAATGTTATTTCATCATTTATTTGTAATACAGATAAATACTTTTTGAGAAAAATCAAAATATTCTAGATAAGTTTTTAACCTTTCACCATTCAGGTTTGATGTCTGATCATTTACCTTGTTTAAAAGGGGCATAATCTTCATTGTGGTCATACATTTTAGTTAATATGATTATCAGTGGAAATAAAAATACACTTTTCATACTATAAATGCCACTGATTAAAATTAATTTTAAACAAGAGGCCCAAGAGACCTGAGAACCATCTACAAATGTGGAAAGAAGACTAAGAAGAATATGTAAATGTTGACTGATCTGGCCAAGAAACATAAATATTGCTGTTTTAAGAAATTCATCAACAATTCTAGAAATCAAATTTCGACAAAAAAATTCTTGCACAAAAACATTTCTTCAACTATATACAAGTAAAACACTTTAATGCATCAGTGTGAATGCAAGGGGAGATAATTGAGGAAATTGTGTAAAAATTAATGAAAATGACAAAGGCTAAAAAAGACCTCAAAAATGCATCAAAAATTAATATTCCGATTTTTATGAAAAATACAAACTTGAATCATACATCCATGTACATCACTCTGAAACAATCCATTTTTCAATTCATGCTGCTGTTCTAGAGAACAGGATTTTTAAAGAGGGGGACCTTTTGGGACTCATTTTGCCCCGCCCTGGATCCACCCCTGAGCCAATCTGGCTGAAAACTACAAACTTGGTAGAAGACCTTGAGCACTTGCTTCCTGTCAAGTTTTGTCAAAATCCCTTCAGTGGTTTCAGAGAAGAAGAAGTCGAAAATATGAAAAGTTACGGACGGACAGGGAGTGATCACAATAGCTCACTTGAGCCTTCGGGTGAGCTAAAAACGATAAAGAATAAAACTCAGGCAATCAGTATAATCTGATTAATAAAAAAAATTAAAACACAGGAGCATTTCATGGGGTGGCAATTTCTAGCAGAAAACCAATTTACAGAATCTTCTTACTTACAAGTTCAAGACATGAAGTTTAAAGCCATGTTTATAAATATTCAAACTTACCAGTTCACCATAGGTAGGACTTGGTCCCCAGGATACCAAGCTTTCATCAGCAGCTACCACTATACTTTTGTTGCTAAAATCAGATTAAAGTGACACATGTTCAGCAGACTTCAATTATCATTTAAATAAGCTTTTTCACAAAGTTTCATCTATTACTTTTACTTTCAAATTTTTGGGGGTATAAGTTCTCTCAAAATTAAGTCATTTTTGCATGCAAAGTCATTCCTTCCATTTAAATGAATTTTTTTTTTTTCATCCATCTTAACCCATTCACCCCTAAAGACACATTTGGATTGGTCCACGTCATTGATTTATAGAAGAGTCAATTGTTTTTCAGGGGTTGATGAATTTAAGTTTTTGGCAACGTCATCAAGTTGGGACGGTATTTTGTAACGATTTCTGAGGTTTTTAAGTAAAAGCTTCATAATGCAACATAACTGATTGAAATTGAACATTTCAAAAGCTTAGAAAAATTATCAAATTCTAATCATATTTGCTATTTCAAGAGGGTTGAATACCCCCTTCATCTAGCCATGATTTTACAATGTAGGAAAGATAAATCTGAACGATTAAAACATTTAAATTCAGCTTGAAGGGCTATTTAATTTATGGATGAAGTTTAATCTGAATTGTTAGAAACTGATTGCTATGTAACCAAAATGAGAGGAAAATATGAAACAGGTCTTTTTCCAGCGAGTTTATCTCACTCACTTCCCCCAGCCAAGAAAAAATGAAGGAGAGATCAGCAGGGTAAAAACTTACACAAAAATTAAGTTTAAATGGTTTGTGTATTTCACATAGATAAGCCCAGACTATAAGTTTCTGTAGATTTGCTTTCTAAATAGCCTCAAATGTCTAAATACAAAATCCTTTGGATTTAACCTTAATTTGGAAATATCTGCTTGGCCAGTACAGGTGAAGTGTCACAAATATTCATGTGTGCTACTGACTAACACCAATGCAGTGAGGTATTTTTTATGTGTCACAAGTGTGACCTCCATTTCAAGTGCTTGGCAATGGAACAGTCCCTACCTTTAGGCCAAGAAAAAAAAATTCTCCTGGTTCTCACGTGCAAAATGAAATCGCCGATGAAACCAATTCAACTTGTAAATCTTTACCTAATGTGCTCGAAAATGTCACAGAACAAATCATGTGTTTTCTGCTCTTGCTTGCAGTTTATGGAGGAAGTGGAAGTTGAGTTTTTAATGAAAGAACAGATACCGAACGGAATCAAATTTCAGGATGTGTTAAAATGATGATACATGTAACACTATATAGTGTATAAAAATTTTAAAATCTAATTTAAATGTAGGTAAATGATAAAAGTAAAATTAGTAACTGTAAATAAAAATGTTAATGAAATACATAAAAATGGAAAGCTATTGTTTTCAAAAATGAAACTTTTGGATTTTTAGACACATAGTAGTTACATTTTGTACAGCTTTGTAAAATAGTAATGATAATGATAATTAAAACGATTCATTTATGATTAATTTATTGAAGGTCTCAATAAAAGACATTCTTTGTTACATTAAGTCTCCTTATTTTCTTTCAAGTTATATAAACAATAATTTGGAAATAAAAAATAAAAATAAAATACCTACCTACCTTGCCCATTTTGGAAGGCTAATTGTCTGAGAACCAGAACATTTTTTTACATGGCCTTACGTATGACCCGATATCAGGTGCTAAATCTGGGACCTACCACTTGTCAGCTAAATACTCAACCGCTAAACTGCCACAAGCAGTTCCAATGACATGACTAAATTTGTTTGTTTGTTTATTGTTGTTTAACGTCCCACTCAAGAATATTTCACTCATATGGAGACGTCACCAAATGCCGGTGAAGGGCTTCAAATTTTGGCCTATGCTCAGCACTTACAGCCATTGAGCAGTGAGGGTTCTTTAACATGCCGACACCTACTGTGACACGGGACCTCCAGTTTTTACTGTCTCATCTGAAAGACAGGAAACCAACCTGCCATCGGCGGGACTCGAACTCAGGACCTCACGATCCAGAGTCGAGCGCGCTACTGACTGAGCCAGGCCGGCTCGACATGACTAAATGCCTTTGTTCACTAACACTAATACTAAAGACAACCTCTAATGAGTCTACTTTCAGTACATTGTATATATACAATGTATTCAAAATACATTCTTGTAAATATTTTTATAGTATAACAGGGGGATTTTCCACTCTTTTGGCAACAATTTATTGAAATTGGAAAATCTTAAATTACACAAAACTATGTGAAAATACAAGAATTTCATTTAAATCAATTGTCATTTGACTTTGATTGGGAAATCTTGATAGGCTAGGGTATGCTAGGGTGGAAAATTCCTGAAACTGGTTATACCAATAACTTCAACAAGACAAATATCTTCAATTCTCACTGAAAAACCTACCAACATCCAACACTTCTTATTCTCCAGCCACTTAAGTCCTGTACTAGTTTTGGATACATAGCTGCCTCACCAACTGGTTTGTTCAATCCCCATAGAAACAAGGCCCCTTAAGAAATTAATAAAAATAATTGTTAAAACCTGCATAATGTAAGGTACTATGAAACAATACAGTGTGCACTGGTATAATGTGTACATTACTGTAAAAAGAATGCTAAATTCTCATCAACAAAATTGTATAAAAATAACCAACGCATGATGACATCTTGATTATACTTTTAAAACTTTAAACCATTGCATAGAGTTTGAAATGAGTTCTACAAGAATTTTACCCTATATAACCTCACTGCCAGGGATAAAACATCAAGTTTAAAATCTATTTCTCCAAATGCAAAAGTCATTTGCCCTCAAAATTGAATATTCATATATATATATATATATATATTACTATATTTGAAAAACTCAACCTTGAGATGGTTTCATTGAAAAAAAGCCTTCATCTCTGAAATCTTCTTTCATGAAATCAGTGCTTTTATGAAGGGATTACCTTTTTGCTTGCTAAAATTAAAATCAGCCTGTTTCAGCAGACAGATGCAATATAACTTTCAGTTCACTTTTCCATTAAATGTACCAGACAAGTTTATTGTTGAGTATGGACTGTGCCTCAGATTTATAGCATTGAAGGATCCTTAAGGCAAGCCTGTTGTGATTATTTAGCCAAGCCTGTTGTGATTATTTAGCCAAGCCTGTTGTGATTATTTAGCCAAGCCTGTTGTGATTCTTAAGCCAAGCCTGTTGTGATTATTTAGCCAAGCCTGTTGTGATTCTTAAGCCAAGCCTGTTGTGATTATTGACCTGTTGTGACATAGCTTGTTGGTACTGAATCTTATGATTGCAAAGATAAACCCACATCCCTGTCTAGTTTCTTTTAACACAGAACCAGCATATGTGGTCGATCATTTACCACAGAACAACCATATATGAGGAGGGACCACTTTACAACAGCACTACCATATATCTATCTCGATAATCACAAGTGTATACATACAAGTATCTGATCCTGAAAACTTTTATGTGGCTTCATCTTTTCTAACAAAAAGTCATATAATTCAGTCATGAGATTGTCTGTGTCTATGCCCATTTTGATAATTCTTTATAATTTTATAAAAAATTAAACATACTTACATTAATTTCAGATTCCAAGGGGACATTTTTGAATTACGTATATAATTTTGCTTGTTACCTAGTTCATAACTCTTTCTACTCACCCAGTTCATTCACTGCCAAACTAAAAGTGGATCCAGCAGAAATACTGGATGCTCCCCTGTTTGGACCATCAAAGAATTTCAGATGCCTTGGCACCATTTCATCTTTTGGTTCTGCATGACCCAGTCGACCATAACCTCCAAATCCCCAAGTAAACACTCGTTTCTTAGAATCAACTATAATCTGAAAACAAAGATAACAATGCATCTAGATTCTGCTGGTAAAACTTTTCCACCAACAATATACTTCATTAACTAATATAAGGTTACCTTTGAAATGTTCATGCACAGATTGGCATGTGAAGGGACAAAATTTCATCGTCACAAAATAAAAAAATATGTTTATGGAAATTAATTGACGAGTTGAACAAAAAGACAAAGAATCAATATGATGACTAAAAATCCTATAATTTGTTATTTATTTCTGTTTGGTTTTTACCAACAGAAATAGTGTTTTAGATGCAACCTATTACCGAATGATTTGCTCCACACGCCATTTCCCTGACCTCCACATCTGTTATAGGTACAATGTGACCATCTCGAGACTTTTCAATGAACACTCCTACTTTACGAGGTCTGGTTTCACAACGAAAGGACAATTTATTACTAGTAACAAAGTATTTTCCATCAGAATTATGACCTGAAAGACAACACACAAAACATATTATAATTATTTTGTACAGTAATTCACTGATTACAGTTTCTTACAAAATCATAAATCTGCCCAACAAAATGGCTACTGTATCCCTGGAAATTTTGGCCCTTGTTTATTTTCGCCTTTTACGACATAGGGTCCATTCAGCGAATCTAAATTTCTCCCCCAATCACCATAGCTTTATGATGGCATGTATGTCTGTGTTTCAATGATTTAGAATTAAATTTTCACCTTAATTTTCTGCCCTTTCATCTAGGGATGAAACTTTCAAGGTATTCAGTACTTTCAATGTAAAGAGTGACACATATTAGATAGAGGTATACATGATCATAGGTTCAAATAATAATATGCAGTACGACAGACCTTTTATTAGTAAAAAATGTGCAGTAGGACCAAAACTCAGACAGCAGACCTTTTGTTAGACAAAATCTTGTCTTTAACTCTTTGGCCCCTTGCAGCCATATCAGCCGAGTTACTTGCCCTGACCTCAGTTTTCCAAATGATTAGTCAATAACCTGCTGTAGAAAATTACTATTCCTTTATAATAAATATAATTACTTTTATAACAAATATACATTTATAAACCAAATTTTGAAACTCAAACAAAAATAACTCATACAAAAATTCTTTTTTTTAAATTTTTCTTTTTTCGTCATATTCAATTGGCTGGAGATTAATTCTTGCACAGTACCAATTCTTGCCACAGCTGTAGTTAGCCGAAGAAAACTTACATTATTTGAGTTGATGGCTGAGAAAACGGTCTTTAGGACAATTTGGCAGAAAACTGTGATATTGATGTTTTCAGATACTTGAACGGAGATATATGTGGCTTAAACAAAGAATATGAGAATAAGCAAAGGCAAGAGTGACTACTTTTGTTTTCAGTGCCAAAATTAGAAATATTACATCATACAGAATTGCTTGTTTTCTTGCATGTCATTGACATTGGCTATGTCTTAAGGAAATTTGCTAAGCTGCTGGATCATTTGACAAAAAAAACAAGAAAACAAACAGCATTGAGCAGGTAAACTGACAACTTTTCTCCCAAAATCAGCTTAGGTTCCAGTGGGACTCAAAGCCGCACTGACTAAAGGTCTGGCATGGTGAAACACAATGCTCTAACCACTCTGACAGCTCAGAGGCTAACACCCTCATATTAAGAACTTTTGATAAACAGTGCATACCTAATTGTCCATACTCTGGACAACCAAACGAATATAGATTTCCCCGAATATCTGCTATCATACTGAACTCCCCTCCTGCTGCAACAGCTCTTATAGGTGGCCCTTTATAGGAGATCTGTAAAGAAGAGACAAAATTTTCTGCCAATCTAATGCATGGTTAATGACTTACATGTATGATCTGCAATTTGATAAATTACAATTACACTTAGGTAGCATTACTCTGGTGACCATTAGGTCAATGTGCATGGCCTTACCTTTGTGGGGACTATAACAGCATCAACATGACCATCACATCAGTGTGTATGGCCTTACCTTTGTGGGGACTAACATGTTATTACTCTGGTGACCATAAAATCAGTGTGTATGGCCTTACCTTTGTGGGGACTATCACAGCATCAACATGGCCATCACGTCAGTGTGTATGGCCTTACCTTTGTGGGGACTAACACAGAATTACTCTGGTGACCATCAAATCAGTTAGTATGGCGACTATCACAGCATCAACATGGCCATCACGTCAGTGTGTATGGCCTTACCTTTGTGGGGACTAACACAGAATTACTCTGGTGACCATCAAATCAGTGTGTATGGCCTTACCTTTGTGGGGACTAACACAGAATTACTCTTGTGACCATCAAATCAGTGTGTATGGCCTTACCTTTGTGGGGACTAACACAGTATTACTCTGGTGACCATCAAATCAGTGTGTATGGCCTTACCTTTGTGGGGACTAACACAGTATTACTCTGGTGACCATCAAATCAGTGTGTATGGCCTTACCTTTGTGGGGACTAACACAGAATTACTCTGGTGACCATCAAATCAGTGTGTATGGCCTTACCTTTGTGGGGACTAACACAGAATTACTCTTGTGACCATCAAATCAGTGTGTATGGCCTTACCTTTGTGGGGACTAACACAGTATTACTCTGGTGACCAAGGCCTAGTTGACCCATCTTGTTGTCTCCACAACAGTACACTGCACCTTTGTCTGTAATTGAATATAATATTATTATTATAAGTCATTTATCATAATGTTAAGAAATACAAAAAGGAATACAGTCCCAATTTGTACATATGGTCACCTTTATAAAGCAGTTACAAAGCACTGTTTATGATTGCACAAAATCAGACACTTACCAATAAAACTTTGTTTAATTTCGATGCTGTATTCTACGCTCAAAGTGTGGCTGCAGCCAGTATTATTTACTGAATGGTTTACAGCTGTACCTGTTTCTATAGAAAGACATCAAACACGGCATGTTTTACTGACCTGTCAAAAATAGTGTGTGATTTTTGCCTGTGGCTGCACTCACAACATTTAGTCCCTCTAAAAGTGGAATGGCATGTGGCAGGTCTCTTCTGTTTACGTCCCCAAGTCCCAACTGACCACAGTCATTTCTCCCTGTAACAATAAAATATCTTCTTTAATACTTCATCCTAATGTTTACTATTTATTTTCTCCAACCAAAATATCTTAATTTATATCACCATCTGTGGGTAAAGTGTCATACATTGTTATCTATGCTGTGGTCTTGTGTCAATGCAATAAGTGTCCCTAAACAGGCACTTTTTTCTAGTTTCCACAGGGCTGAAAATTGGCTCCATTTCCAATGCAAAATACATATTTTTTTCCACTTGAATGGATAAAATTCCAAATTTGGCATTGAAGCCAGAAACAATGAAAAAGGAAAATACATTAACAAATAAATCCCATTACATTTAGGGTATGTAAACATTTTTTTTCTAATCTGACACAAATTCTTGTTTGAGTTCCTAATTGTGTCACCAAAGGCATTTTCCGAAAATTGCCAGAAAAAGGCCTGGTCAACTTGAGTCTTTGGTTTTGTTGACCTAAGAAGTTAATTTTAGTGGATCAAAGTAAAATGGATTTCATTTTCACAAAATATTTGATTCTTTCGTCATAATTGATTTCTTAATGTTGGGCTATATTATGTGAATATACATACTCAAATTTAACTACTAATAAGTCTTAAGAATAAACCTAAAATACTTATAGATTGTTATTACATAAGTTTACTTCCGATTTTTCATTGAAGAATTTCAAACTTGACTTTTTTGGAAAAAAAGACCAAAGTACAGATTTACAAGTGCACAGATTACAGACTTACAAGTGCACAACAGGTTCTGTTCACAATGTCCAATTCCTGTGATAAATGTGGTGGATATTGTCTGCCTGAGAAAAATACATTTTCAACACAGAAGAGGCCAAAGTTGACAATGATTTAAAGGGCAACATTTTCCACTACCAGTACCCCTCTCAGAAATATTGTATAAATTACAGGGATTCAATTTTTTTTAGATACTTAAAGCTGTCATAGTAACTTTTAAACAAGTTTTGAATTTGAAAAAAAAAATTTAAATGCTTTTGAAATACCCTCAATTTGTTATTCCACAGGCAAACATTTGTTAAATGTTATCAATAAAAATTGGCTCGCAATTCTTCTATAAAAGGCGAGGCCACAGAACGACCGTTATTTCACACATGTATTCCCAAAGCGAAACAATGGACAGATGAAATGTAATCTGGACATAGACTTTACATTCTGCATTAATTTTTACCTCAAAGACTTCAATAAAGATACGTAATAAATAGATTTTAAAATAAGTTTTAAATTCATTATTTTAGTATCCGTAAAGTAATATGCACTTTCAACATAAAAATAAATGAAATCCTACCAATAATCTGCACCCTTTCGTTATGCTGTTTACATATGTTTATAGAGCATCACACTTTCTGGTGAACTCAGTAAAGTGAGCAGTCGGGTCACGCGCACTTGATCAATGACAAGATACCCCTTCTCATATTTTTACTACAAATATGACAACAAATAAACATTATAAGATGTATATAGCTGTGAATCATTGCTATCCATTTTTTCCAAATGAGTGCAAGTGGTCCTGTAAAACGAGCTGTCCAGATAGAGTAAAAGAACTTTGTTGATATCAATATTTATTTTCAACATGTAGTGTAGGTGAGTTATACTCAAACTTCATTTTTTCACACATTTGTTCTATAGATGCGATTATAGTTAGACAATGATGGCTGATTTTGCCACCCCACCTTTTATATTGGTTGAAGGGGCTTGTTTCTATTCAGAAAACTGAACAAATATGGCTACCAATGGAATTAATACAATGGGGATGTTTCAAAAACGAGATATTATTATTTTTTTACTGATTAAATTGGTTTAAAAGTTGAGATGACAGCTTTAAGTCCGGAACTTGGAGAGTAAATTTCTGGTATGTCCATCTTAGACATTTTAAAGTCCATGCTGAATTTTGTTAATAAGTAATACAGTAAATTTATAAAAGAATGTAGATGAGGCAAGTCCCTTGGACTTCAGGTATTTCTTAATGCCAAGACAAAACCCGAATTAATCAATTCCAAGACTTGGGACTTGGGGAATTTTGAACCCCTAAATTACAGTATACTAATCCACTGCACTCATGATATTCTTCATTTAATGAACAATCTAAATAATTAACATCTGCACCATATAATGTGAATGGTATACAGTATACTGTACTCAAACTTTTAAATTATCTTCACAGAGGTCAACCATTTATACCACTTGCTAAACAGTATCACACTTGCAATAACAAGACAGATGAAAATACTTGATGTTTATTGACCAATGAAATTGTAAGAAATAAGTTTAAAGAATAATATTTATATACACACCCCAAGCCATTGCTTTGCCATCAGTTGTTATGATGATGCTGTGTACAGAGGTACACCCAGACACCACAGTTCTCACTTTGATGCCCTTCAGGTTTGAAATTCTATGTGGACGCCACAAATTTGGTCCACCAGCACTCTTGGCTGAAAAAAGAATGTGCATCATAACAAAAGCTAATAAAAATTATTAAACTAAACACATGTAAAAGAACATCTCAATTTGTACATGTGAAACGATTCAGCGTCATTTGTCTTTTATCTAAATTCATTTGTGTACCCATGCTATAGCAGTTCATTGGGAAAAATTCAAGTAGTAAAAATTTTTATCTGAGAATGAGTCAGCACCTTGCAGAAAATTTGGAAGCTGATGTGCTCAGAGAAAAACATGTGTCCCTAAGCCAAACAGGGACTCCACAACTACCTGTCAAAAGCTCTGTGCACACAATTTTAAACACTTAAGAGTAACAGCCCATTTCTATTTTCAATAGTTAGAATGAGCTCAATAAGTATCTTGCAAGTGATTTTCAGGATGTTTTCTCTAGCAAAAATAAAAATAAATAAATAAACAAACATAAAAAATTGTCACATTTAGCATCTCATTCAAATGAATAACAAAACAGAAAACTGGTGAAAACTATATTAAATTTACAAAGAAACAGTCATCAAATGAACAATTCATTTCTATTTGTCCCCTTTAATTTGATATCTTCACATTCTGGGAAGTTATTGTAATATTTGACATTTTCTTTAGAAAACCATTCCCAACAGATGGAAATCATTTATGGAGACTTTTTATGATTTACAGATGATTTTCATACAGATGTCTGCAGCTATTTCAAATTTTAGAAAAATTAGCCATCAAAATATGAGTTGGGCATGTATATTTTAAATTTCAAGGCCCCAGGTGAACCCAGAAAAAAAAAATAGTCTTAAAATGGCTGCAAATTCTACTGAAAACTAACCATTTTTTGGCAATACTCGACGACCAATGAGATCCCAATTTGTTCCTCCACAAAACAGCAATTCACCATTCAACATGGATCCCTCAAGTGTCTTGAAAATAAAATTAAATCAATATCAAATTTTGTCAATACAAATAAAATCATTTTTGTTATTGCATTTTGATATATTCATATAAAAACAGAAGTTGTTCGGCATGCTCTAACACCTCCAAAATATCCCCCCTTTCGCCCAAAATTTAAAAAAAATTAAAAAGTACCTGCATAACACAGTGTAACAGTATCTCCAATGATGTGTGGGTGCTCTCCAATATTTGAAATTGGGCTGACTTGCTCAATGCATTACTGTAATTACAGAACTCTGTTCAACCAATATGGCTACGCAGGACAAGTAAAGAATATTATTAAGCTTTGAGCAAATAAGCTTTTGTCACTGTCATATATTTGAAAAATTGGTACCGGGTACATCCACTATCAGACTGTGCAGTCCAAGTTTACAAGTTACAATTCAGTAAAATTCTTGTCGACAAAAGAGATGTAGGCTATAATTAGACTTGTGCTCACTCAATTATTTCACACAAACACTTCCATCAAACCATGTATATATGCAGGATTTCCACTGGGAGTTAAGGGTCAGGGATCATCCCCCCGAATCCCCAGTAAAAACTTTGGGGGGTCAAAACTCAAAACTGAAGTCATATCAAAAATATTTATTTTCAAAATTACAAGTCACAGCATATTACTGAAGTTCAGTGAAACCATTAATCATCATTCAACACATTTTTAAAGTTTTTTATTGCCCCTAGCCTAATGACATGTGAAACAAAAATTAATTTTGCTTTTGTGTGGAAGGCAGAGGCAAGTTACCTTGTGAGTAAAATCACATCCACAGGAATAGGAGTTTTGTTTGTAAGGTATAACCAAGGGTCAAACACCTGATCGTCAGGTACAACCATAAAAAGAGTGGCTTAAGAATATTTTTGGAGGGGTATATTAATAAAAATAATTAATATGTTATCGCTCATCATTATCTATAATAAAGTAGGGATGGTCATTTGCAATGTTAAAATAATGTCATCCGCTGTGAAGGAAATTCCTGCATATAGTCAATGACGTCAGTTGTGGCCAGTTCCAATTTTCAACAATTCTAATTCAGTCCCCACATTGGGACCAACTTTTTCCCCGATCTGGAAATAAAAAGTTTGTCCATTTTCACTGTGAAATTACACTATGGAAATCATCTGTTATGCGCTTTACAACAACCATTTTGGCTATTCAGGTTCAATAAACTAGAGAGTCTAACTCAAGTTGATAACTGTATAAAACCACTGTCTGCTGTCATGTTTTCGACTTGAAACTTTCCAAACAGAACAGGATGACATTTTCTTTTCAGTGTCTATTTCAACAGAAGCATCTACCTCTTCATTGGACACTAGCAAATCTAAACGTAGTTAGTGTTACAGGAATACTGGATCTGAGTTATGGCTAGTGTGCAATGAGGAGGGCGGGCAGACCAAAGGCACAGCCGAAATTGGAAATTTTATCAGCAAATTAAAATCGAGAGTCAAACACCAATTGTCGGACAAAAACCTCATAAAGAACTTTATAGATGTTTGTCTGATAATCGGGTGTTTGACTCTTGATTTTAACTTAACAGATAAAATTTCAAATTCTTGTGGGTGGAAATTTTAAGTTTAAGTTTTAAGTGTGCCTAAATATTAGAGCAACAAATCTGAAAAGTATAGTCATATAAACACTCTCAGATTTATTTAAAAATGGACAACATTTAATCTTGTAGTGAAAGTTTCTGGCTGGCTAGTAAAATTTCTGGTTCACTGGCCTAATGAAAAGTGTTTTGTTTTAGTATTGTAGAGCCCTGGAATGAACCGTGAAGATAATGAAAGAAGTTCAATATATATAAATCTCATATAAACAGTAAGAAACTGAAACATATAAACAGATTAATAAAACAAAGTATGAGTGATAAATAATTAATGATAAAAGAATTGTCATCTTGAACTCCCCTCTTAGCTTTTGACATTTAGTTTCAAATATGGCACTAACACTGCGAACAGAATTTAGCATGGTGAAATGCATACCAAAAGTTATTTCTGGGGATGATTGGTTTTAAATATAGAGGATTGAGTGCTATATTTAATTATCAATATTTTTTTGAACTGAGAAGAAGTGAAACTTCTGTCATACATGATATAATAAAAGAACTGTGGATGATTTTCAAAGTGAGACATATGGACAGTAAGCCCTAGCCTAGTATTGATCTGTGTGTATCTGGTGAAATGTTTATCATATTCATAACCTTAATTGCTTAAAGTTCTGGTAATAAAACAAAGATTGTGGTAAAAGCAGCGGTTGATTCAAATTGTAACAACAATGCTGCTTACATTCGATTTACTGGCGTGGATAATAAATCATTAATGTCATGGGTTTCATCTAAAGTCGTCTATCGTTAGTACTTGTAAAATCAATACAGTTCGACCTACATATCATTTACTTCATTTTATTTCATGAATCACCTTAATTTATTTCGTTGACTCACGTTAATAATATTTTGCAAAACGGGCATGAAGGTATAAAATCTTTTGACAAATGTCTCCAGATTGCTTTTCAAACCGCTAGTCGGTATTTGATGATATTTTCAAATCCCTCACAATGCCAAATCAAACATACTGAGTGAAACACTCTCTGGAACTTTGTCCGAAACTCACAACATCAATATTTTCAGCGGCTTCGGTCCCATTGTTCTCAGTCTCATCACCGTAGTCATCGTCGAATTCGTCTGCATCGTCATTCTTCTTCTTCTTGCGCTTAACTTGAGGATTTCCATTACTGTCGGGGTTTCTTTTCTTTGGTGGCATGCTTGTTTACTGTTGAGACAGCTGTTTTCTGAACAAAGAAAAAGGTTTCTGTCAAACTCCTTTCAACAAACAAGTTCCCGCGAAATCGCGTAATTCACGCGAGAGCATTCGCGCCGTCATGTTTTTATAACACACGTTTAGATTGGTTGATTTATAGGGGCAACCTAAAATATGATTGGGTCACGAACTTCATTTGAATAAATAATTTATATGCACACACGGTTAGCGAAATATAGTACTTAACTTTGTTAAGCTTTATATATATTGATCGTTTTACTAATATTTAACATGAAATCAGCTAAATTAGTATACGCTTTATGATTATTTTGGACATTTTTATTTTTTTAATCAGACATAAAATTCAGTAAAAATAACCGAAAAAGAAATAAGAAAAAAAGAAGGAATAATGAATTCTTACTGTGAAGGCTAAAATCTTGTGCTTATAAATATTGTTTCATCGATATTAAATTTCTTAGATTTCAGTAAGATAGCATGCGCATGGGCTATTCATTGAACTGAAGACGGGTGAAGCTTTATATATCGCTGTTTATGTTATATAAGAAAATTAGGCTTACAATAAGCTTCGATATATAGCCTATATATAAACTGAAATTCGATTTTCTACTATTCCAGGGATAGGGACCTATAATATTATCAAGGGCGTACTAGGACAATTTCTTTTATCACACGACCACATTTTTTTTTAAATACTTGATTTTTTTTTTCAAAGCAGTAGTTTTAATTCGTGAATGATTGATTTTCCGGAGTGCATACTCTTTAAATTACCAAAAATTCTTGTCGAGCAACACTCGGCTAAAACAATTACATTATATGTAGGCCACTCTTCCTTTCCCTTTGCCCATTATTTCGATAATCACAATTTCGTTTTCTTTTCCTCAGTTTGTATGAATATGAAAATTTATTTGTAAACTTGGCAAAGTTTGCATTGCATCAAAATGTAAGTTAAATCAGCAATATATAAAGCTAATATCTTTATATATCGCTGGTTATATCTTGCCAATTATTTACACATTAATTACATGTATGTAGGCATAGGTACCGGGGCGACAAAGAGGTGCCCCCTCCCCACACTTTAATTCTCGCATACCAATTTTTTAAATGCATTTTCAACACGTCTGGAATCCAGAAAAAAGTTTCTCAGAACTTTTAAAAGTACATAATTTTCTGGACTCCCTTATTATGCCCATGCATTTATGTTTGCTGATACTCAATTTATTACGAGTTGATGGAACATCTACGCAGTTATGTTGTGCTATGTTGTTTATTGGGACCAAGTCATAGCACATTTTGCAGTATGGGGTTATAACACATTATATTGCCGCAAAGTTACACATGTATGTGCATTTCAGCAACAAAAACTCAACTTCAAGATTGAAATTTCCAAATCACACTTTTACTCGTATATTTTTTCTCTTTACAATGATGAAAATAGATTACCAATTCGATGGAAAATATAGGTCTACGTATAAGACTTATATAATATACATACTATTTAAAGTCAGTTTGGTGTGTTTTATGAATTTTAAGATATCATAAATTTGCTTTAGAATGTTATTTTTCTATTATTGTTTTTACCATTATACTCTTGTGATAGAATTGACAATAAAAGCGATCGACTGGACTGTTAACAATTCTTGCGCATATGCAAATGAGCTTTGATAACGTTCCCCTTACTGTGTATTGGCAAGATCTGTCTGTGACGTTGGACATAGAATTTGCGTCATTCCTCATTCACATGATATTAACTGATGAGAAACTCGCGACAGTCTTTGAATTTGGGAAACTGTTTTACATGTACACTTATTGACCTAGAGACTTAAAGCTACTGATAGGAAGTATAGCGTAAGGGTATATAATACTGCCCTGTCGCATAGAAATTTAATATCGATGAAACAATATTTTAAGCACAAGATTTTATAATCGTATAGCTGATCTATGTAATATGTTGTATGATAATTAGTCATCAGTACTCACGCTAGGACAAATCGTCTAACCCGAACTTTAGTTCCTTTTTTTTCTTTTGTAAAACCTAATTTTACCTAATTGAAAAGTACGTATTCAGTATGCCGAGTTTATTATACCTCATTAAAACTTACGATTGCCATCAACTCGTATCAGTAATTTCTGTATAAATGATACGCATGTCAATTTAATGCAATTTTGTCCTGAATAAAAACGAGTCGCTATGTGATAATTCACTCTCGGGGCTTTTAACTGAACATTTCTGAGAAGTATACCCTGGAAGTATACCCTAAACCACGGGGTAATGGCGATTTTTGTGTCTGAAAGCTAGAGGATACCTCATCGGGTGTCCGAATTAATCCATCAACGATATCTTTAACGATATTTAGAAGCCATAATTCAATGTATGGGGGATACTAGGCCACTGAAAATTCTGTACCGATTTTAGTAACTGTTTTGCTGATCCAACCTTCCTTTGTGAAGGATAATCAAAGTGGTTTATTAGCGGATTGCTATGCGAAAAAAAGGGATTCCAAATAAAAAAAAAAACTATCTGAAAGATGCGTAAAACCCTATCTCTAATGAAATATTGCCTCACACTTAATCCAACCTTAGAAGTATGTGTAGTGATGAGGGAGAGAGTGCAAAGTTGATGAAATAGGTGTAAAACATTTCATTTTCTATAAAATGTCGAAAAATTGAAGACAAATTTCCAAAACTTTACACGCCTCCTTCCACTCGGCGACTTTATTTAGTATTTACACCACTCCACCTTAAAACCATCACTCTACATAGGCGTTGGAAGCAAATTGAAAGGGGGGGGGGAAACCAACTTAAAACACACACGCCAGAAACGTCCGGGGCTAAGCCCCAATTTTCAACACCTATGTCTATCTTTGCAAAAAAGTGGGGGGCTAAGCCCCCCCTAGCCCCCCCGGTTCCGACGCCAATGCTCTACTATTGATGAGGTATGCACTGCATAAACAGTTTTAACTTAATTTTAAATATTGATTTTTAAAGTTAAAACAAGTTTAATTTATATCACCAGCCTCAGTTCTAACCCCTTTTAAAACCACCTTTTGATTTGCTTCCGAAACCACTGCACAAAGAAAGCACCATTATCACGCGCATGGCGTCGTGTCACCCCCCTCTTTGAAAATTCCTGGATCCGCCCCTGTAATCCATCAATATTTTGAACGGTTGTGCCCCCCTTTTCTGGACCCAGCTACGCCACTGATTATTAATAATATACAAAGAGTTGGTACAGCTCGGTTCTTGTAGTAGATAGCAGTACGGTTGTACAAAGAAAGGACATTCATGGAAAGTTGCATTTTAAAATGATTTGTTTATATTAACTATACAGCTTGAGTGAGCATTGCATAAATGGTTGAGTTCATTTACATGTAATTGTTTTTGTTTTGGTATAAAATACGTTATAATACCATAATAATATCATTTTGTTTTTAAAGTTTACTGTCTGTTTGTTTGTTTATTGTTGTT